>JAOTRH010480343.1:0-25523 GCA_034768845.1 Heliamphora exappendiculata
AAATTTCTAGAGTTTGTGATTTTTAAAAATTTGTTCTAAATTTTTAGAAATTTTTGACAAAATTGCCTCTAATTTTAGAATTTTTGATAAAAATTACCCCATTTAATTTTCATGCCCCAAAAATAAAAACAAAAGTCCCCCCTTAATTTTTTTTGTTTTTTTCCTAGAAATAATAAGTTCAAACTTTTCACTAAAATAATTGTCCTTTCTATTGTTTGTTCAAAAATTCTAGTGTCTCTACTGTTTTAATCGCCATTGCATAGGTACCTAAGCTAAATCTAAAATCCCAAATATCATACAGCTATCATCATTTATCATCATTCATCATCATATCAAAACATATTATCATATCATCTGGGGGATCCTAGACTTGTGTCTACGTTTGATATATCTTAAAAACATGCTTTTGGTATTGAACAAGTAAATTTGGGAAACTTACCGATGGGCGCTGGCGAGACATCTGATGGTTGAGCTCTCGGAAAAGCACATCGGTAGCAATCACATCGGTGGGAGGCTTGTAGCGTCTCATCCCGCGTGGAACTAGGTGATGAGGTACCGGAGCAAATGCGTGCGGGTTAAAGGGTGCTGGATGACCCTCTCCGGCATCGGGATCTAAGAAATCGGCTATCGCGGCCTCAGCAGCAGCATCTGCAGCTGCCTGTGCCTTGGTAGCCGCTCGTGCCTCCTCCTTAACAGCCCAGCAAGAGGCACGCTTCACCTCGAGTACGAGGGTGTCCATCACAGCATAAGGCTGCGTGAAGGTGACCCCACCGGCAGAAAAATTGGAAGCCGTACCTCTGAGAGTCCTCGTGGAAGAACTCCCAACAGCGGAGGGGCCTTGTCGTGCCCCCATGTCGTCCTCTCGCAGGCCATGACTTGCCATGAACAGAAAAGGAATCACGAACAGAAGGGTGCACATCGTGTATCAATGGAAAGTCCTCACAAGGAAAGGGAAGGTATAAAAGGAAGGAAAAGCACAAAGGGTTGAGAGAGAGAGACGAGAGAACAAAGAGCTAGAGAGAGAGAGTGAGAATGTGAGAATGAGCCCAATTCGCGCATCTCAAGGACCGTATCCGCGCCTAGAGTTGGCGGTCACCATATTGCGTGTTGGCGGCCGCCATGTTTTTCAAACGTCACATGGCGACCGCCATGTCAGAAGGGAAACGGTTAGGCGGTCGCCACCTGTCAACGGTCATGTCACCGGTTTTAGGATTTTTGGGGGCTGTTTTAGGGTTTTTATTATTTGTTTTATTATATATATGTTTATTTCATTATTTCTTCATTTATTTTCTCTTTATTTGTGGTGTTATTTTACTTTCTTTTTAGGAAACATGGTTTCTTATTTTTGTGCGTGTTCTTCTAAAAATAATCTCAAGTGTTTTTTAAAAATACTTTGAGAAAATCTTGTGTGTTTAAAAATAATTCCAAAAAAAAATAAAAAATAAAAAATAAAAAAATAATAATTTGGTGTGTTTTAAACCCTTATCTTTTTTAGTTGTTTTCTCCATCCGATAAACCTAGTTTTAAGTCATACCTTGGCTTTTAAATCTCGCGCCCCGTCTCAAATTTTTAGATCTTAACTTGACCTATTAATTCGTATTTTTCTTCCCAATAAATTTAATTTTAAGTTGTAACTTGATTTTTAGTTATTTTTATCCCGCTTTCATTATGAATTTTTAGGTCTTAACTCAACCTATTAATTCGTGGTGTATCCTTCCAATAAATTTAATTTTAAGTCTTAACTTGATTTTTAATTAGTTTTATCTCGTTTTTATCCTAAAATTGTGAGCTCTTGACTCAGCCGATCAATTGCTTTCCTGGTTATAATAATTTTTTTGATCTTAACTCGATCCTTTTTATAATTCGATTCCCCAGCCGATTTCTTAGGTCTTGACTCGATCTTTGACTCGCCAATTTGTGCTCCCTTTAGATCTTGACTCGATCTCTAGGATTTGTTTGCCTATATCGTCGTTTATACCAGCATCTGTATCATGTTAGCATCCATGTTATGTTTTTATCTTGCATCCTTGCATCTTTGCCCCGAAAACTACGTTTTGATTTGACCCTTAACAAAGGGGTGTGTAGACAGTTCGATGAAAATTCAAATACGACGAACATCATATGCATGCATGTGTGTTTGTGACCTAAGATTGACGACTCGGTCAAATGGTTGTTGCCTCTGAATCTTTTATCTAACTTACATCATCCTTTGCTATGCAATTATATCAAAGAAAAGCAACTGTAAACACCCCAATTTGACCCCGCCCAATCTTAGGTGAATTCGATGATAAAAACAGTTGAAATGATGCTTCAGTTCGATCCTCGAGAAGTGATCCAATCTCGGTATTTGAACCAAAAATCTTCAAACCAATGAAAATATGCTGAATCATTGATAAGTTGCTATCCAAGTCATTCCCAATGTGGCGACCACCATGTTTATTGAGGCGACCGCCACTTCCAACCTGGCAATCACCAACTTACATTGTGGTAACTGCTAATAGAACGTTGTGAAATCTTTTTTAGATATGACGACCACCATGTTGAACCTAGCGACCGCAACTCCAAATGGCCTGACATGTCCCAAAACGTGGCAGCATCTTATTGGTTGAAGAATTCTATTAATATCGTACCCCAACGTACATTTTCAGGATAGAATTTTAGAGAGAGACTTAGTGAGAGAAGCTCTGCCAAGTCGCCGAGCAATTTCGAGCCTCAACGCCAAAACCTTATTGAAATACCAAAATTCCAATCTCCGACGCCTACATTGAAACCCTAGCTTGGGATCACCATATGAGAATTGAATCATTGGCACCATTCCACGACTTGAGAATTCCTTAACAATCCAGGTACCTTGTTTGGATCTCCAATCCTTCTAACTCAATTTTCACTCTTTTAGAACGATCAGGTTAAATTCAATTTCAATTCGCACATTTCTTTCGTTCATATAGTTAATCTTGTTTGTTATTTGATCTGCTTCTTATAATTTGGTTACTTTTTTATTAATTTCTTAGTTTACACTTTCACACTAAATATATTGTTATTTTTTATTAATTTATCAATTTAGTTCTAATATATTTTGGTAATTATAACTTATTAATATTGTTAATTGTTATTATAATGTACTTACATTTATATGAATGTAGTTGCTAATACTACATTCAAATTTCAATTACATAGTCGTACTTTTCATAGTTAATTAGTTTAATTTTATTTATAAGCATTTATTTTTTTTATTTTCTTTTATTTTAATATTAGTTCATTGTCCTTTTACTTTCTTAGTATTAATTTGAAATTCTTTTATTAGCATTTACTTTTTTTTTTCTGTTGATAGTAGTGTAATTTTCTTTCCTTATATATATATATATTTTTTTTTTCTTGTAATGCAGTTTTATTTTTCTTTTAATGTCCTATTTCTTTTTCTTTTATTTAATGCTAATATTTTATTTTATTTTATTTTCTTTCCTTTTAATATTAACTTAATGTTCATTCACTAGCATTAATTTAATGTTTCTTTACTAGCTTTTATTTTCTATTTTTTTTTCTTTTAATATTGGTGTAATTTTTTTTTCTAGTATTTTATTTTATTTTTATTTTTATTATCAGTTTTATTTTCATATAATGTTCCATCTTATTTTTCATTTAATGTTAGCTTAATTTTTCTTTGATAGTATTTCTTTTATTTCGTTTTCTATTTTTTTCTTTATTTGTTAAGCATTAAGACTCCAACAAAATCCTTTAATTTAGTTGATATTGTTTTCTTTTTTTTCCCTTTTATTTTATTTTGTAAAGCATTAAAATCATTTAGAATCTTTAAATTTTGGTTTCATTTATTTCTAATAGAACTCACTTTATTTGTTTTCTCTTTTATTTTGTTTAAACATAAAATTCATAAAAAAAATCTCTTAGTTTTAATTTAACGTCCTTTTAATAGTAATTTATTTATTCCTCCTTTTTTTTATTTTCTTTAATATGAATTCAAAATTTTTTTTATTATTAGCTTAGTTTCCTTTCACTTCCTTTATTCTTAGTTAGAATTTAATATTTTTAAAGCATGTTTCATGTTAATATAATTTTGAGTTGTTTGGGTAATATGCATTTAGCATTATTTGTTTTTGTTTTTATGCATGTCTTGTTCACTTTTTTCAAAGTTTTGTTTAGAATAGTTTAGTTTGCTTTGTAGCAATCCATGTTTAGGTAACTATAGCAACTTTTAGCATATTTTTGTTCTTTTATTTAAATCATGCTAGTTTAGGTTATTTTAATAACCATTGCATATGGGAGTACACCATAAATCCTTTAATTAGAATTGCATGTCATAGGATTTAAGATTTTTCTTTTGATACTTATTTTTCTTTGGCGTTTTATATACGTATGTTATGTATTTTTTATATTTGATTTCGGATGTTCTCTCTTTACCTCCACTTTCTTCATATGCATGCATTTGAGAAATTTTATTAAAGAACCAATGATGATTAGTAGAGACTAATCTTATGGTTGGGCGAACGGGGTGCCTAACACCTTTCTCAATTCGTATCTTAACCCCTGAACCCACTTTCTCTGGTTAACGTTTTCAAGATCAGTAGACATTTTTATTTTTCTTAGTTTTTCTCAAAAACTAAGTGGCGACTCCATTTTCAACAAACATGAATTTTCAAAATTTAATTTTCAAGGAGTTAAAATATTTTCTAAATATATTTTGAATTCCATATTTTTGACCCTTTTTTAAAAACTCCCAAAATTCCGGTGCCACAGGTACTAAGCACCCATCACCTCGTTTACGGGGACTAATCCAAAGGTACGTAGGAACCTACGCTGCGCACGTTTTTAGACTTTTACTGAGGAGCAATAGAAGTTCAACTCAATACACCAACTGTCACGGTACATCTATAGGATCATTTAAAAATCAGTCGTAGCTCAACTACGAAAAACCTGCAACACAGTTATACATCAACATGTATAAAAAGAGATCCAATGTCCATCAGCATGGAGATCTACGAGCATTTAAAACATGTTTCCATTAAAATGTTTTAAAAGCTGAGACTCAATCCTGAGAGTTAGCTCTAAACCTCAAAAAATACATTTTTCAAGAATTTCACAAAACCTCCATTTTTAAAATCACCTTTTTGAAAATCACGGATATCCACACATCCGAATCATGTAATAAACCAAGAAAAAGCGTCAAAATATGCTTTTTATCCAACAACAAGGTTTAAACATGAAAAACAATATTTAAAGCATTTTTGAACAATTTTAATCGGTGAAAACGCCTATAATTGCATGTAGCACCCTTTAACAACAATAAGGTCTAGGATCCTACCTCGGTGAGTCAAAACTCGAAATCTCAAAAATCGAACCTCATTGAAACGAGAATCTGTCTGGATGGATACGAAGCTAACAGCGTGAATAATAAGGATCCACAAGCTGATCGTCGAAAACTAGGCTTGGGTAACACAAAAATCTAGAGAGACGACATAGAGAGAGGAAGAAAATAAGCTTTTTCCAAACAAAATAGCCCCTGGAATATTTATAGGCTCGGCAAAATAGCCGCCCAATCGACTGAATCAGTCGACTGAAGGTGTTTCAAAACACTGGAACTCCTCCACCGCCATACCTCAGTCGACTGGAGACACCAATCCAGTCGACTGAACTGCTGGGAAACACGGTCCTTACGTTAAATAGGTTCTTCGGCCCAAACACTAGCTAAACAAGCCCTAACTAAACCCGAGAAAGCATAAAACACATCTACACATGCTGTTCTACAACACTAAAACATAAACCATTCATCGATAGTATACATATGATGGACGAAACACGGACACATATATAATTCAAAATGGAAATAGAACGGGGTCTCACACAATTTACGCATCGAAGAGGTGTCAAGAAATGTACGAGAAGAAAAGACTCAAAGCAGATATAGAATCTATTATCTCTGGAACGCTTAAAGAATTATCAGGCTCAGACTGATTTTTTAAATTATTTGTTGAATATATAAACGTTATTTTTTCATATTTCTAATTTTACATTTTATTTGTCATGTGTTTTAAGTAGAGAATAATGCAAATAATTGTTAGGCTTGTATGTGCCAATCTAGTTGAGATATACTTGACCTATAATGATGCAAATTTTTTTATTTTTTTAACATATACAATACATTTATAATGTGTAAAATTATTCACATTTGATTTTTAATTAATAAAATTTATATCACATTTTATTATTTTAATTGTTCAAGTTTATTACATTTAATTATTCAACTTATAGTTATAATAAATTAATAAACTTATAGTAACAAAAATTATAAACTTATCAGTTAATAATAATCTTATAGTAAACAAATACACAAATAAATTATAAATTAATAAGTTTACTATAAACTTACAAATTTATAGTTTATAGTTTAATAACTAATCAAATAATAAAGTAATATTTATATAATATAATCAACTAATAATTAGTTTACAGTTTAACTTAAAATTTAAAAACTTATTATTATAAGTAGAGAACAAGTTAGTTTATAATATATAAACTAATAAATTATTAATTATAAACTTATATAATATAATAAACTTTAAGTTTATAATTTTTAATTTAACTTAATATATTAAACTACCATTGCATTATAAATTTAAATTTAAATACAAAAAAAAAACCAAAAAAATTAGAGGCCCGCCTAGAGGGCCGGGCCTAAGGCCCGGCCTGAAGATTTGGCAAAAGCTCGCAGGACCAGGCCCAAATTACACACCCAGCTTTTACACAATTTTTTTATACAAAGAGATTATCGAATGAATTATATGTACAGTAAAAAATTTGGTTCACATTTGATTAGGGTTAAATAAAAATGTGATAAGTATTGTAGGGTTATTTTTGTCCGTTAAATAAAAATGAAAGATAATCTAGATGCTAATACTAATAATACAAAGAGAAATATGGTATTTTAATAATCTAAATAAAGGATTAAGAAATTTTGATCCATTAGATAAGTAATTTCAATCCCGCGATAGAAAGTACAAACTCTGTATTTTGGAAGACAAAACATTAAAATTGTAGAACTTAATATTTTTTAGGGAAATTTTGGGTCCTCTTTTTGGTAGTAGTGCTAGATTTAGTTCCAACACTTTTTTTAATAGATTAGGTCATATCTGACTTAAAATTACTCTATTATATTTAATATTTTGCTATTAAAGATATTATCTCTCCTGATTTGAAATGTTTTCAAAGATAGCGTGTCTATTAAATCAAGCAATCTCTCTCTCTCTCTCTCTCTCTCTCTCTCTCCTAATTTAAGATCATTCTAATTTTTTTTAAAAATGGCATATCCCTTAAATCAAGCAACCTGCCATAACACATATAAACGATACATTTTTAAAACTATTTCACTATACACATAAATCTGATATAATTTCAAATCTACAAAATTATTAGTTTTGATATATGGTTTAACTCATCGTAACCAAATGTGACTACTGAAACATTTATCAATGGTTAGAAAAAATATTTTCATAAAAAACATGAACCACCGATACATTTCATATCATGCCCCAAACTCCGGGTCACGTGAAACACCCACAAGCAACCAAACATGCCGCCCAACCCGAGGATATGCTCTCATAATAAACCATACATGCATTGTATATAATTGTCAAACGGTTTACATTACACGGTTTCAACACCGAAAAAAAACATATTACAGCATACATGTTCAAAACAAATAAAAAGGAAGACTACAGGTCCTCCGCTCCTCCAGCAACCCTAAATCAACTTGAAAAATATTACACCGTGAACCAAAACTCAGCAGAAACTAGACAACACATGCAATATAAGCTAAACATGCTAGAAAAACGAGGTGCAGTTTTAGACTCTCTTTCAAGCCTTCAAAATGATTTTCACAAGGAAAAACGAGGATAATAACCATGTTGGACTCATAAGAGCCTCGAAAATGGTTTGAAAACGATTTTTATATCCCAATTCATGCGAGTCTTAAAAACAATTCAAAATTAGTTTTATTTGTCCCATAATGCAGGTCATGCAATCCATGATACATACAACCGGGCCTCACATGCCGCAACCACAGTCCTAACACTAAGATACAAATCCAAACACAAACATACATTTTTGGGATAAAATCGTATACTATGAGATAAAACCATAGACCACGGGTTAATACCGCAAACCACGGGATAAAACTGCAAATCACGGGGTAAAATCACATATTACGGGATAAAACTGAACACTACAGGATAATACTGAACATTACGGGATAACACCGAATCAACACATGCATACTAAACCAGGGTTTAAATGCATGAAGCCAAGTACTATAACTACGTTTCACAAATCACGTCACATGCTACACACGCGACTCACACAACACTTGCAACCCATACAACATGTACCATATGCATCCATTTCGCATATCCCACATATCCATGCCTATAAAACCTTTGAGTTTTAAAGTATAAAACCACGTTACAAGTAACGATATCAAGCCATGTATTTTCTCTACATAAATCGAGCATACATAAACTTGAGTTATAAATGCACATAACCATATATAACTTCACATCATTAAGCCACCTGCCACGAAACCCAACATCCACTCACATGGACAACCAACAACCCACCGAACCAAGCTTAATTCGAAGGCCAACACTAAATCCCTTAAACCACGAGGTCACAAAACACCACTTTTTCCCCAATGGTGCCACGAGTCCAAACACGCCCCACATCCAACGAAGAATAAACACCGTACACCCAACTGTGCACACAATCACATCTATCCGTGCACCTCACACCGAGGACGGTACCTAAACCTACACCCGAAGCCACGACACGACTCCCGAGCCACCACACAACCAACCGAACTCCAAAAAGAATCCAACAGTATTTTAGTCAACTAATCCCATAACTAATCAATTGAATACCATTGGAAACTAATCGAAAACTAAGAAACCAACCACCAAACCACCAACACACAGCCCAAAACCTCAGTCGATTGGACCCTAACCCCCAGTCAACTGAAAACACACTGGAAAGGCCAAAAGTTCCCCCAACACACTGTCCATTCGACTAACCCTCACGATTCAGTCGACTGAACCCAAGAACCTAGGATCCAGTTGATTGATCCCTCGATCCAGTCGACTAGGCCGAGGCGGAAACAAGTTCTGAGCTACGGGTTTAGCTCTCTAAACCTTGATTCAATGCCTCCAAACTCCCATCCAACACCATCGGACATACACACGCCCATGCCTAACACTAAGACCTCAAAAGAAACACCCGACACCCGATTTCATCCACCGAAATTGATAAAAAATAGTTTTAAACCCCAAAACTCAACTTTTAAATAAAATCAGATCTCATGCATTTTAACCGGTAAAAATACACACGATTACACGTAGTATCCTTATAAGATATGAGAGTCTAGGATCCTACCTCGGTGAGTTAAAAACTCGATACCTCGATCCATATGTAAAATTGAGCTTCACCGGAATAAAATTATGTCCAGATAGATGTGTAGACCACGACGCCAATAATAAGGATCGGCTGTTGGATTGTTGAAAATCGAGCCCCGGGCCCCCAAGAAGTTAGAGAGAAGGCAGAGAGAAAATGGAGGAAACTTAGTTGAGAAAATTTGAAAATATATTTTGAAAATATCTAAATCCATATATTTATACGCCTCCAAAATATCTTTTTTTTAAAATTTTTGAAATTCGCATCGCAACGCCCCACGGCCCCGGGAACCAACCCCGCATGAATATCTAGCCCCGATCATGCATCAAAAGCATATAAACATGAAAAATCAAAAATGAAAAACATGCATAAAAAAACACTAAAAAGGAAAACGGGTCAAGATCTCACAACTCTACCCCCCCTTAAAGGAATTTTGTCTCTGAAATTCGCACAAGGTCAAAAGAAACAACCCCATCGATCGAAAGTAACACAGGTACACGAGATGGTCAGCCAAACCATTCATAGGATATAGTCAAACAAGGTCAGGCATCCTAAATAATGGCTAACTATCTCAAAGACTCAGGATCTATAACTCACCTCAACCTCACATCCTTACCAACCACTGTCTCAACACAGCACACCACCCACGGAATCTATTACCAACTCCCAAATAGATGCAACAAAGAAACTGGCCCAAAGCCTGCATACTCTGAAAGTACCTCTACTCGCTGAAGGCATATCTGCATCATTCGGCACAATTGGTGCCCTAAAAGAACTAGGAGCTAAAAGTGCATACGGTTGGGGTAATGTCGCTCTGGCTTGTTTGCCATAACTCGGTGCTGTCGGCTGCCGCACCGACTGAACTGAAGTTCTCTTATCTGTTCCCCGAGAAGTCTGAACGATAGGATGCTGCTGTCGACCCTGCACAAACGAACCCTCTTGTGTGCCTATTGTACTCGGTGCACTCTCTCTCTGGGGACAATTCTTGCGAATATGTCCCATCTGACCACATCTATAACAAATCGATAGCTCTGTCCCCTGTAACTAATCTAGTATAGAACTCTGAGCCTGCCTCAACTGTGGATCCCGGTACTGCCTCAGTTGCGGGCAATCTAGCACACGATGCCCAGCTGTCCACATCGATAACATTCGACCTCCCTCTGCTCTGGCCTCCTCGATGAAGCCACTGATGGTGCTGGTGCAGAGAACTGCTATGGTCTAAATGGATTAATGCTAGGACCAGAAAACCTCTACCTCTGACTCGAACGCCCACCTGTCTGCGGCTTTGTCCCACGTTGAGGTGTCATGGCCTCCCTAGAAGCTCGAATCTCAGTCATAGTGTTGTCAACCCTCGCTACTGCTTTTACCAGCTCTGTGAACACCAAAAGTCCCATTGCGACCACACGCTCCTTGATCGTCAGCCTCAAGCCCCGCTCAAACCTCATCGATCGCAGCTCGTCTGTGCTCACCAACTCCGGTGCAAGCCGGGACAAGCTCGTAAACCTGACCTCGTACTACATGATGTCCATCGCCCCTGGGTAAGAGTGTAGAACTCCTCCCTATACAAATCCCTCTTCGAAGCCAGGAAGTATTTCTCCAGAAACACTCCTGTAAAGGCTTCCTATGTGACCTCCACTGTGTTCCGAGTATATTTTCACCACTCGTGAGTAGCGCCCCTCAACTGAAGCGAGGCAAAAGAAACCCGCAACTCATCCTCCACAATCTACAACGTGTTTAGGATCCAAGTCACCAACTTCAACCACTTTTTCGCCATAATAGGATCAGGATCTCCTACAAAGGTAGGCAGATCCATGCGCCTGAACTCCCGCATCGCTACTATAGTCCTCGCCTCAGGCACTCCCCCTATCTCTCTCTAACGAACTCACCTCTAACCAACTGCTAGATAGAACCCACCAGCACACGCGACAACTCTGTCGCATCCATCGATCCCAGGAGAGCATTTGCATCCCCAGCATCAGGAATAGAAACATCCTCTTGGCCAACACCACGGCCATGGCCTCGACCACAGCCTCACCCTCTCCTCGCTGACATCGTGTCTATATGAAAAAGACAGAACATAAGACGCAACACGTAACATAAACCACATAAGCATGCTAATACACAAGCACATAGGTTCATGCTAAATAAATCCCACATACCGAGGAGAATCGACAAGAATAACGCGTCAATCTGGAGAACCTACTCAGATTCCTTGCTAGAAATCACGTCAGCTAAACGCGTTTTTAACTTGGCTCCCAAGTTTGTTAATCTAGACGTCCAAAGGCAGGACTAATCAATCCCAAAATTCAACCCCCATGCTCACATATACACATCATTCACATATCTAACATGCTAACACGTTCATGTTATTAAAGCGTCTAAATACATGCAATCAAGCACACGTAACAAACCTCACACGGGATACACCCTCTTCCCATGGCTCTAAGGTATTCGAACCCAGAGCTCTGATACCAAACTGTCACGCTTCAAACTCTGAGTCACGTGAAACACCCACAAGCAACCAAACATATCGCCCAACCCGAGGATATGCTCTCATAATAAATCATACATGCATTGTATATTATCACCAAACGGCTTACATTACACGGTTTCAACACAAAAAAAAATGTTACAGCATACATGTTCAAAATGAATAAAAAAGGAAGACTACAGGTCCTCTGCTCCTCCAGCAACCCTAGATCAACCTGCGTAATCGGTACTTGAAAAACATTTTAAATCCCACACCGTGAGCCAAAACTCAGCAGAAACTAGACAACACATGCAATATAAGCTAAATATGCTAAAAAAATGAGGTGTAGTTTTAGACTGTCTTTCAAGCCTTCAAAACGATTTTCACAAGCAAGGGAAAGTGAGGATAATAACCATGTTGCACTCATAAGAACCTCGAAAATGATTTGAAAATGATTTTTATATCGCGATTCACACGTCTTAAAAAAAATTCAAAATTAATTTTATCCGTCCCATAATGCAGTTCATGGAATCCATGATACATACAACTGGCCCTTACACGTCGCAACCACAGTCCTAACACTGAGATACAGATTCGAACACAAACATACATTCTCGGGATAAAATTGTATACTACTGGATAAAACCATAGACCACATGTTAATACCTCAAATCACGGGGTAAAATCGTTAATCGCGGGGTAAAACCGCAAACCACGGGGTAAAATTGCAAACCACGGGGTAAAACCGCAAATTACAAGATAAAACTGAACACTACATGATAATACTGAACATTACGGGATAACACCGAATCAACACATGCATACTAAACCATGGTTTAAATACATAAAGCCACGTACTATCACTACATTTCACAAATCACGTCATATGCTACACATGCGACTCACACAACACTTGTAACCCATGCAACATGTACCACATGCATCTATTCCGCATACCCCACATATCCATGCCTATAAAATCTCTGAGTTTTAAAACATAAAATCACGTTACACATAATGATATCAAGCAATGTATTTTCTCTACATAAATCGTACATACATAAACTAGAGTTATAAATGCACATAACCATATATAACTTCACATCATGACGCCACCTGCCACGAAACCCGACATCCACTCACAGGGACAACCAACAACCCACAGAACCAAGCCTAACCCGAAGGCCAACGCTAAACCCCTCAAACCATGAGGTCACAAAACACCACATTTTCTCCAAATGTGCCACGAGTCCAAACACACCCCACATCCAATGAGGGACAAACACCGCACACCCAACCGTGCACACAACCACATCTATCCGTGCACGTCATACTGAGGACGGCACCTAAACCAACATCCGAAGCCACGACACGACTCCCAAAGCCACCACACAACCAACCGAATCCTGAAAAGAATTCAACAATATTTCAGTCAATTAATCCCATAACTAATCAATTGAATACCGTTGGAAACCTATCGAAAACCAAGAAACCAACCACCAAACCACCAACACACAGCCCAGAACCTCAGTCGACTGGACCCCAACCCTTAGTCGACTGAAAACACACTAGAAAGGCTAAAAATGCCCCCAACACATTGTCCAGTCGACTGACCCTCATGGTCCAGTCGACTGAACCTGAGAACCTAGGATCCAATCGACTGATCCCTCGATCCAGTCGACTGGGCTAAGGCAAAAACAGGTTTCGAGCTATGGGTTTAGCTCTCTAAACCTCGATTCAACACCTCCAAACTCTCATCCATTGCCCTCAGGCATACACACGCCCAAGCCTAACACCAAGACCTCAAAAGAAACACTCGACACCCGATTCCACCCACCGAAAATGACTTTTAAACCCCCAAACCCAACTTTTAAACAAAATCAGATCTCATGCATTTTAACCGGTAGAAACACACACAATTACACGTAACGCCCTTATAAGACATGAGAGTCTAGGATCCTACCTCGGTGAGTTAAAAACTTAACGTCTCGATCCACGTAAAAAATTGAGTTTCGTCGGAATAAAATTTCCTCCGGATGGATGCGTTGACCACAATGCCAATAACAAGGATCGGCTGTTGGATCGTCGAAAACCAAGCCCCGGGCCCCCGAAAAGTTAGAGAGAAAAAAGAGAGAAAATGAAAAAAACTTAGTTGAGAAATTTTGAAAATATCTTTTGAAAATCTCTAACTCTAGATATTTATAGGCCTCTAAAATAGGTTTTTTTTTTGAAATTTTTGAAATTCGCACTGCAACGCCCTACGGTCCCGAGAACTTACCCCGCAAGTATATCTAACCCCGATCATGCATCAAAAGTATATAAACATGCAAAATCGTAAACGAGAAACACGCGTTAAAAAATGCCAAAAAAGAAAACAGGTCAGGGTCTCACATTTTAACTCCAGTTCACTACGCATATGCTACTGATACAATTATCAGTATTAAGCATCTGTTGCAATATCTTCTTATAAGATAATTTTAAATTGATAAAATGCATCAGTAGTTTAGGGGAGTTGTGCGCATTTAGCAATAACATGCAACTGATAATTGTATCAGCGTTCAACAGATAAGTGCTTTCAAAATTGTTGAATACAGAATTGGCAACTGATAATTGTATCAGTCAAAATCATTGTTGTTGGTGGAAGAAAAAGAGGAAGAGAGACAGTGGTGAACTAGAAACACCATATCAGAGAGATGGTGGCGGATCAAACCTCATGCATATCAGAAAGAGAGGGAGAGACAGAATTAACAAGCGGCGGCAACGGCGAGATCTAGAGTTGTGATTTAGATCTGGTGGTCGGTGATGGTAAGGAGTGGCGACAACGACGAGATATGAATTGGTGGTCCAGATTTAGAAGGTCGGCGCTGGCGAGAAGCGGAGGCGGTGGTGCAAAATGGTCGTCGCCAACTGATCTGGAAGTGGCGACGGCGAAGTGGAGGATGAGGAGCCGGCGGAGGAGGAGTAACCGAGAAGGACGAGCAGAAGTCGATGGAGAAGGGGCGGTGGAGGACGAAATCCTAAGTGATACTCCTTAATCTCTTCCCCACATATTTTTTTATTTAGGGCTGTGAGAGAGAAGAACTGTCCTTTTATCGTGATATTAGGTGAATTTTTGGTTAATATAATCATATTTAAAGAGAAAATAAATTACTGGTTGGCAAATGATATATTAGACCAAAAAATTCAAAATTTTTAAGAAAAGAATTAAACCGAATAAAAAAGATTATTAGGACTAAAACCTTTACATACTTCTAAAGTGGAACTAAAACTCAATCAACTCTATTTTTTTAATCTAATCCACTATCCTCCTTATTCCTTAATTCAAACATGCTAATTATGTATAAAGTATTTTTGGTAAGTAAAAAAGATCGACACATATTTAATGCGTTATTTTTGTTTTTTTATTTTGCAAATAAAAGTAGGTCAATATTATTTTATTTGTAATATTTTGTTATTACATTATTAAATAAGAGTATTACGTAAGAAATAACACAATATTTTGAGATTACAAATAATTAACAGTAGTGTTTCGTCTATTCTACCATTGCAATTTTTTTTTTCTGCTGCTGCTTTAATGTACAAAGTGACAATTCGAACACAGAAAGCAAGCATTGTTTTACAGTCCGTTTGAATTAAGTTATTTAACCGTTTGTTTAAAAATCTCTTAAAAGCTCACTTATTTAGTCTTGTACTGTAATTAAATAAATTTTTTTCATATTTTTTTACATATATATATTTTTTTATAAATAAGCCAAAAAGACAAAAAAAAAATTCAAAAAAATTAGGCCAAACACAAGTTAGAGAAGCGTTTTCCAGATTTTCAGCCTTGAAGACAAGGCTGGTTGTAAGGGGAGGGGAATGATACGAATGAGGGAGATTTAAAAGTTAGTTAGGAAATTAGTTAGTTTGTTATGTTAGTTGACA
This sequence comes from Heliamphora exappendiculata, assembly GCA_034768845.1. Lineage (NCBI taxonomy): Eukaryota > Viridiplantae > Streptophyta > Magnoliopsida > Ericales > Sarraceniaceae > Heliamphora > Heliamphora exappendiculata. The sequence goes on from JAOTRH010480343.1 coordinate 15,845, forward strand.
GCTGTAGCTGAGAGGAAATAAAACAGGGGCGAATAGAGGAGATAGAATTCATTGTATAATCTTGATTCTGTAATAAGATTTCGATTTTTTTTTTTTTTTTTTTAGCGTGAAACTTTCTTCCATAGCCATTCTTAACACCTTCATTTCTATCTCAATCCATGTTAATTTTGGTATTCCTCCTACCAGGCATTACCCTCAATATTATACATAATATACAGCTTTATTAAAGTAATCTTTGTGTACATTTTTATGTGGCTCTTCTAAACAAGACCACCTATCCCAAGATCAAGAACATTAAGTAGGGGATAGAGCATTTTGTTCTGAAAATTTAGCTTTAACTAGATCCTATTTATTCAACACATTCTTTTATTATCTTGATATATTACTCTTGGTTTAGCTGTCCGTTTGCCTCCCTCTTTTCTTTGTAGTGCTGTCAGCTTAAGTTAAATTGCTTCCTTGGTTATATTGCTCCTGGTGGTCTTATATTGCATATATCCAAATATAATTCATTCCAGGGAACTTTCCCCTATTTTTGTCCCTTTATGCTATTCTGGCAAACAAATCCATCCATGTTCTGTATATTTTCAATTACGCATAATTTGGTTTTCCCAACAGTGTGTATTGGTGTCTTTTCACAAAATTATTTACAATCCTTGTTCATCTATCGAAATTGTAGCTGAAGGCTATAAAATATGGAGCTGCTCCAAGTTGCAGCTACTCTTGTCGATAATCAATTCAGGTAATTAATGCAGAATTAGGATTTAAATAAAATAGGTTTACTTTTCGTTTTATTTTATTTATTTATTTATTTATTTATTTATTGCTTATTGAACTAAAAAGACCATTGTCTATGTATGTTTTATGTCTCAACAGGCTGAAAATAGATGATGACTCTGAGAGCACCAAATTATCATAGTACATCAGCAGTACATTTGGAAACGTATCATTAAGCCAAGCCCAAGCGATTGATGAAATTGTGTGTATACCCGTGCATCTGTAAAGTTGCATTTGGTTTTTTTTTCGTTGAGCTCTATGCTTTTTACTTGATAGAAGAATTTACTTTTGAGATCTTTGTCTTGTCCGATTGTAGAAGAACAATCCATCCCAGTGGAAGAGGAGGATAATGGACGCCATGACAAAGGACTTCTCGTGGGATGTGCTGAGTGTTGTGACATACACGTACGTTACTGCTTACGCATCCATAATGAATTTGTGAAGCTGGTTTGGGTTTCCAGGGACAGGTCACAGGTCACAGGTCACAGGTCACGGGTCACGGGTGTATGAATGAGTGTGCAGATCCTATGGCGCTCAGTGTTCTCCTTCACACTACTTGTCAACATCTTTTAGTGACGCCGAGAAAGGTAAGATTCATAAGTATTTGAATCTGTTATTTTCTTATGACTTGATGGACTATGCCTATCTTTTGAACTGTTACATGTTAACATCTCACTCCATAACCTTACGTAGAATCATTTCCTACATCTTAGATTCACCGAGCTGCAACATAGTTTGTTCAAGACATAATAGAAATGAGTCTGTGTAACTCGAATAAGGAACGCATAAAAAATATTGCTTCTCGATTGATCTCTCTCTTTGGGCAAGGTTGTTTTGAGGGAAATAAGGTTAGAATTAAATTAACAATTCTGTATTTCATGATTGGTTGTAATTAATAAGTCCGAATACACACTCCGGATATATTCATAATTCCATAAATATGGGATAATTCTATCCCAGAGAGAGGTGTAATTGACAAATCGGGATTGAAAAATTTATTTTTAAATGTCAAAAAAAGTTTTATTATTATTATTTTGAAAAATAGTCTTATATATTTTTTATTAGAAAAATAGTTAACTATTATTATTTTTAGAAAAACTATTTATTTTTTATTTATAAAAAACCAGTTTATCATTTTTCTAAAAAAACTGTTTGTTTTTTTAAGAAAACTATTTATTATTATTTCTTATTTTAAATACTTTTTTTAAAGTAATTTAAAAACGGTTACTTTTTTTGTTTTTAAGAAACTTTCTTTCTTTGTATTTTCTTTTATTAAAAACACCTGTTTTTATTTTTTTATTCTTTTTCTAACTGTTTTGTTTTTATATTCTGTTTTTTTATATATTTTTCTAAACTGCTTATTTATTTTTTAACTATTTTTTATTTATTTTAAAAACTATTTATTTTTCTTATTTCTTTAAACACTGTTTTTTTATATATATTTTTTCTATTATAAAAATTGTTTACTTTTGGTTTGATTCATGTTGATTTGGTTACAATTGTATAGCATATTATTGTTATGTATACATGAAACTTGTTTTTTAATTTACAAACAAAAGTTTGAGTATGGCAATTTTTAGTATCTCATTAAATAATTAAACATAGAAATAAATAAAAAGAGAAATTAACAATGCATTGGATATACTATTTAAAAATTATTAGTGAAGGGATACTAAATATTTCCTAATATTTACATTCAAAACAAATATGGCCTTTGTGTATTAGGGAACTATAGCCCCCCTTAGCAAAAATATTAGAATAGAATGGTGTTTACTGTGTAAAACAATTCCTATTTTGTAGCATATGATGTAAGTGGGTTGTACATTGTAGTTCATGAATTTTCAATTTTTAAGGTTAGGGAGTAAACGTGGTCATGCCGCTTAAAGAATAAATACTGATGTACAACGAGCATTGAACAACGAAGATGAGTGTGTCCTAACAAAATCAAAAGGAAGGAGAAGAAATGACATAATCGCCTCCGCATATGAATTAGCTTCTTTATAATTTGCTTAAATGAAGTCAATTTGCTACTATTCTCTTTTGTTGAGTGGAGATAAGTCGCAAATATGAAGCCAAATTGCTACTCTTCTCTTTTGTTAAGTGGGGATAATTAGCAAATATGAAGTCTTAATTTCATTTCCAAAAGCTATTTTTTCAAAAAGATAATACATTGAGCTGCTTGTTGGGCTCACCAAAGAGTTTGGCTAGAGATTTTGGTTAAAATTTGACTATTTGAGTAAAGATTATGGTTAAAATTTTAATTTGATACTTCAAACCCCAATGGTCATAAGCAAGTCATTCATCAATTCTTCTAAAATATATCAACTTATCCTCAAAACACATTTTAACCAATTTTTATTTTGGTATAACTTTATTGAAAGGATTGAAACTCATTTTTAATTCAATTTCCGTTAAATTTAAATTTAATGACAAAAAAGGTGTAAGGATTGAAGATGTTCAAAGAGTTGGATTGAGGTTCGACCCGCCTACCATAACTATGTCCAGCATCATCAAGTGTGTTGGGATTAACCGGTTCTGGTTATAGAGTAATTATCTAGTACCCTCAAAGTATTATGGATGTGCTGGGCATTATTTTTTTATTTTATTTTTTTGTTACTAGTTTTTTTAACAATTTTTTTTCAAGCACCTATAATTTTTGCTACAAATAGTAATTACATTTTTTTTACAAATTAATTAATTTCAGCTACATGTTAATTTTTTTTTTCAAACATGCATAATTTCTGTTACAAATTATAACAATGATTTTTTAACAATAATTTATAAGCAATTAACTTTAGTAATACCCAAACTTACCATGGTAAATCTTTGTGAAATAATTTTGATGAGAAGAAAAAAGAAAGCATTAAAAGACCAATATATGTGACATTGTTTATATAGTATTTATATTTAATGATGTAAAAAAAATACTCTAATCAAGGCAATATTAACTCATTTTTGTTGAGTATATAAAAGATAAGGCTAACCATATAAGCGTAGCCACCTAGTGGCTAATAAATTCAATTAAATCTATTAATCAACAATATAGACGCTACATATTATAAAATTTTACAAAAATATAATACAATATAGACTAGCTTCCTGTTAAAATATTTTTGTTTTTTTTTAATATTTAGTTATTTGTTTTAATATTAGTACAAATCGACATACTATATAAATTATTGTTATCATAAATAATTAGAAAAGTAAATAAATATTTGACTAAAAAAATAAAAAGCCTTAAAAGGTCAAAACAATACTTTTTTTTATTTTAATGATTGTTTTTCAACTTTAATAAAAACTTATTATTATAAATAAAGAATAAATTAGTTTATAATATATAAATTAATAAATTATTAATTACAAACTTATATAATATAATAAAATTTAAGTTTATAATTTTTAATTTAACTTAATTTTAAACTACTATTGTATTAGAAATTAAAAAAACAAAACTCACAAACCCAGTCAAGCCCACCCAAAGGCCAGAGCCCGTAACCCAAGCGCAAGCCTTTTACCCTTAGGGCTTGGGCTGACCCCCGAAAAAAATCCAGTCCGGCCCAGCCCAGCTCGAAGTTTTAATGGGAGCGCAACAGGCCCGGGCTGAGTTTGGTCCGCCCAGTCCACAACCGGGCCGGACCGGATCCAAATTACATGCCTAGAACAGAGTCAAGATGAAATTTGAGAGAAATATAGGTATTATCACATTTGAATAAGGGTAAATATTAGAAATTAATTTTTTATTTCTAAAAAAAACATACATCAACAAACACGGTGTAAAATATGTTTATATTCCTTGTATTTTATATTCACCTACATATTCGAAGGTATTCTATATCTTATAATTTATTTCCGAACATTTAAATAGGTCATATATAAAGTTTGTTTAGATCACTAAAAAGTTGACATTTTTTTTAAAAAAAATTTAATAAGTTTTAAGCTATTGTGTTTGGCATATTTTTAAAGCTCCACTAATTTATTTTTCAAAAAAATAAAAACTAATACATAAACCCAAACACATTAACTTTTTAAAATAAAATAATTATAATACTATTACTTGATAAATCAATTTTATCCCAACAATAAAAAAGTCATGCTAATATTTTAATTACTACAATTTAAAAATAAAAAAAAAATATAGATATTTAAGAAAAACAAAAAAAAATAACTCTAATTAATTAATCTCAAATAATTTAATTTTGTATTTTTTTTAAAAAAATAAATATTTTTAAATCAACCTTTTTAAGCATCAAAATGGTCCAATCTCTGGTCGAAAACTTCTTCATCGAAAGGTAAGATCCGTGGTGGATCAATATTCTTAAAAATCCAATTCTTAAGAAATCATAGGATGAGATGATCCGATTGATTCAAAGAATGTTATTTGATAATTTAATTTTTAAATTAATTTTTTAAAAATTAATTATTTAGATAAAAAATTAATTTTTTTTTTGTATTTTTTAAAAATAAGTTAATTTTATATTTTTATATATTTAATATTAACAATTATATGTGCATAGTTGTGATAATAAATAAATTATAAATAATTATATTATTATATTTTAAAAGTAATTAAAGTTTGAATAAAATATTTTAAAAACTAATGAGAATGTTTGAGAATACAACTGGTAGTAATTTTTAATTTTTTGTTACTAATTTTAAATATATGCTACAAATTTTTCTAAAGACTCATAACTTATGTCATAATTTATAATTTTTTATTTTTTTTAGTTATAAGTTAAAAATTTTACCATACACTCATAGTTTATGTTACAAACTACAATAAATAAGTTACTAGCAATAGTTTTGCAAAACACTACTAATGTTTTGATTTGATATTTTAATATTTTAATTTTTTAATGTTTTTTTTCAAATAAATTGTGTTGATTTCCTTGCGTTTTTAACTAAAAAGTAGCCAAACGGGACATAGCATTCGTTTGATAAATAGCTTAATTTTGTTGTCTTTTAATTTAAATTTAAGAAGAAATCAAAAGGTTTTGTTTAAGAAGTCAAAGGTTTTTGTTTTTTATCTTTTTTGCTTTTTTACAAAAAATAATTATATAGAATATTATAAATTTTACTATGCAGAATATTTTTTATAACAATTATATTTTAAAATTTTACTCGTTATAATTTATTAAACAAGATTTAAATTAAATATAAAATTATATAAAAATAAATCTTAAAAATTATATTTTTTTTAATTTTTTGAGCTTAAACCCATTTTTAGCCAACTATTTTTCCTAATTATTTTTTGTCACAATTATAGATCACCAAACAAAATTTTATTTATTTGACTTTAAACAATTTTAAAAAAAAACTCAACTTAATCAAAGGAGACGTTAGAAACGACTTCCTATATTAACATTTCTCTCTAGAAAAATTGGGGCACAAGGTGAATTTGGTCATTGCAGCTGGGGCAACAAATAAATGTTCACCGCCCGCCCAGTTTTGACGTCACGTTGGATGAAAGTGACAGTAGTGATTCTCCACGGCAGTCTCCATCGAGCGACGCCAAACTCGGGCGATTGCTGCCTTCTCTTCCCTCTATCCCAAATTTTCAAGCAAAAGATCTCTCAATAAAATGATTTTTTTTATATTTTTTTTACGGTAAATGCTTATACACTTGGCCTCGTTTAACCATCCAAACTAGAATGGGATGAAATTAATAATAAAATAAAATTAATACTAAAATGAAATTAATTTTTTTTAAGATTTAAATTGAGTAAAATTAAATAACGAATTAAATATTAATTTATCATTGTATTAAATTAATTTATTTTAAAATTAATTTAAATAGATTAATAAATTAAATTTTATATTTTATGTTATTTATTTTAATATTTTTTTATTTTTTTATTATTTTTTAAACTTTTTAAAATTACTACTTAATCTAATTTTTTCTAATTTTGCACCTTCCCTCACTAATTATCCTTTATTTGGTAGACTAATAGTTTGGATTACTCTGCCCAGACTATTAGTCCGAAAGCTTAAAAAACACAATATTAAACTATATTTTGAACTAATAATCCGAACGGACAGCCTATTAGTCCGCCAAAACAAACATATTCTTATTATATTTAATCCTTACACTTAATAAAATTTAAATTTTTTATTTTTTATTTAAAATACAAGCATCAATACCATTAAACTAAAAGTGACTTGGTATAAAATAATTTTGGTAGATGCACATCCACTGCTCACACATTTGAATTTTTTTTTATATAAAATAAATTTTATATAATCTTAGAATTCATTTAATGTAAAAGAATTGTATCTAAATTTGTGTTTAAATTTATGCACTTAGTATTTTTTTTTTATTAAAAGTGTTATTATTTGTACACTTACTGGCTACAAATTCATATACACTTATTTCATATAGAATAAATACTACACAATTTCAAAAATTTTATCCTATATAATTAAAAAGATTATGTTCAAATTTATATTGGAATTTGTGTACATATGTCCCTGAATGGGTAAATTTATTTTATTGGGTTATTTTTTTATTTGACTTTGTAAATATTTTATTTTTAGTGAATTTTTTTTATTATTTACTTAAATTTTTATATTTTTTAAATTTTTTTTATTAAAATGGGCTGTAAAAATAAAAAAAATTTGATAAAAATATTTAAAAAAATCAGATAAAACAAAAAAAACAAAATTTATAATATTTTAAACTAAAATAAACTAATAAACAAATTTGTCCAAATAGGAGCATAGTAAATTGATATTAAAAAATATTAACGAGAGAGAAGAGGGAGAAGATATCGATGGATTCTCTAGTCCCGCCACGTACACAGATCCACAGCTATTTGAAACAGTGAAATTGTGTAGATCTGATTCATTAATATAATATATTATTGTCAGGTTACCTTTCTTCCTTGACGGAGACAATTTAAACTCTTTTCATCATCACCATTACATCATCTTTACTTCTCACACTGTTTATGACATCGCTTTCCTTATAGGATGTCGTCACTGTGTCCATTGTGTTATTCATATGGGCAGTGCTGTGCTGTTCTGTTTTCAAAATAAATAATTGGGTAAATTACACTATCATTTCTCTTGTTTTTAACCAAAATAATAATATTTATTTTTTTTGTAATTTTTGAAATTTTATTGATTTTTCTGTCAGTTATTTTGTTTAAATTCTGTCAGTTTTTTTTTTATTTTTTCATTTTGCCCATCTTTCTCTCTCTTTTTATTTTCACTATTTTTTAATTAAAAATAACTTTTTTTTTATTTGATTTGTTTCATTTTTTTATTTTTTATATTTATTTTTTTTAAAAACATTCAAAAAAATTTATTTGTTAAACGGTTTTTTTTTTTTAATTTGAATTTTTTAAATCCCAACAAATATTTTTAAAAATTAATTAGTTTATATTCTAAATGTATGATTTGTTACTAGAACTATGATGGTTTTGCTTGAGTTTACTTATTCTAATATATAAATTTTATTTTTATTTTTTAATTTAAATTAATATGCATAAATTTTAATATTTGAAGTTATAAATTTATAATTTTAAACAGGACACGGTATATTACCGACAACGATACGTACTATACAAATTAAAAAAATTAATATACTGTTCGGTACGATATTATATGTGCGGTATAATAAAAAATATTTTAATTTTTTAAAAACTGAGACAAAAAATACATATCATCTTATATGGATAATAAATTGATATTAAAAGTTTTATTTATTTTTTTAACCACGTTTTTAAGTTAGTTGTTTGGAGAAAAAAAGTTAATTTTTTTATTTTTTTGTTCAAAGTTGACATTTTTACCTTTTTATATATTTAATATTAACAATTATACGTAATTAGTAGTGGTAGTAGATAGAGATAGAGATATTTTTATTTTTTTGTAATACTTATAGTATTTTATTTTGATGATTTAAATAATTAATCTTATAAAATTTGTTTGGAAGTTTATTTATTAAAAAAATATCAAATTAATTAGGCGTTGTGAGTGCGTTTTGCGCGCGTGCTGTGTTTTTTTTTTTGAAAATTTAATTTTTAGGAGTGTTTTGAGTTTAATTGCTTGGTACTTTTATCATTAGAGAATTGTTTGGTTAATTATAAATTATTTTGTAAATTAAAGTATAAAATATGCTCTTTTATGAAAAATATAGTTATAAAAAGTGATTAATAGAATTTTATTAAAAAAAAATACATTTTTAACAAATCTCAAGATTTTTATAAAAATTAGAATATTTAAAATGTTATTTGAATACAAGATTTTTATTCACATTTTTATGGTTTTTAGTTAAATTAAACCAAGCTTTTAACTAAAATAAGTATTTAAAAAATAAATTCTTAGAGTTAACATTTTTAGAGTTATGCTTTAAGTGTTTTAATGTAGGAAAGAATAAAATAAAAATGAGAGTTAATATTATAATAAAACAAGAATTTGAAAGTAAATTTTTTTTTTTCATTTGCATTGTTTTAGTTTTTTATTTTTATACTTTTTGAAAAAATATTCAAAAAATTATGTGCATTGCTATTAAGAAAATTACAATTAAGCAAATCTAAGCAAAATTATTCCAGCTCCATGAGTAAATCATACATTATAACACAAGCCAACTAATTTTTAAAATTATTTTTTTGTATTTAAGAAAATCTAATTTAAAAATAACATTTAAATAGCTTTTTGAAAGTTTTTAAAAAAAATAAGTATAAAAAATATAAAAAGTGAAATAAATAAAAAAATGTTGTTTTTGTTGGAATCTGTGAATTTCATTGGCCATTGAAATTCAGATTTCAATTGTTTTGGACCAATTACAATTGAAATGGCCATTCAAGTGCAATTAGAGCCGGGAAACCAATAGCCATAAGTGGCTATTGATTTCCAGGGATGAACCCTCCATAATGAAAGATTCAGATGGTTCTTTCTTCACTCAGAG
>JAOTRH010480354.1:0-25522 GCA_034768845.1 Heliamphora exappendiculata
AATATATTATATATGAAAAAATTAAAATTATTAATTATCTTATTTTACATCTTCTTTCTTTCTTTTGTTGTTTTTTTTTATTATTTATCTTTTTCATAACATCATAATACTGTATAATTCAAAAGCTATGAGTAAGTGATCGATAAAAATAATTAAATAACAAATAAATCTAATATAATTTATAATTTGTAGCAAATAAATATTGTTGGCCTTAGATGATAGCCATCAAACTTTTGTTGGCAACCTAAGTTGGTCAGGAATGACTACCGAAATGGTAATCGGTAGCCACAAATAGTTTTGGAGATGACAAGGTAGTGAAGTGTGTGAATGAAGATAGTGCGTAAAAAGGAAAATTTTATTTGTAAAGTTATCTCATATTGAACTAATGGACCTTATGTGGTAAAAGTTAAGATACAATGGATTGGGAAACTAAGAAATAATTAAGATACATTAAATGCACTATCAATTAGGCCTTTAACCAAATTTCTACAAGAATATATGAGACAAGATAACTTATGGCTCAAAATATATTAATTCTTATTGTATTTTCTCAAGTTATTGATGCTATGAAATATGTAAAATGATGGGCACATGTTCCTTTTAGTTTTTCCTTTCCTTTTGTTAAATTTAATTTATTACAAATTAGTTAATGTATCAAACTCAAAACTTTTTTTTTGGTCATGATTATCATAATTAAGAGCAATACTTGATCAAGTTATTATAACATAAAACCACTTTAAAGGGCATATTAATCCAAGAATCAATAAGAAAATATACTATTTGACTTGGAATTAATTATTCGTTTGGTTATTGGCTTTAAGCCGGCTTAAAATCAACTTTTTATCTTTTAACTTAAAGCCTAAAAAGTTAAAAAGTTTCGTTTTTCAACCTCTATCTTTTAGCTTATTTATTTTTAGGCTTTTTGACTTTTTCTATAAGAATTTTTAATTTTACTCTTCTACATATAAAATTACACAAATTCCAACCAAACAATCATACATGTCGCACCCCAAAATTCAGAGTCACGTGAAAAGCCCACAAAATCACCATTTTGTAAAAAGATATGATTTTTACTGATAAACCAAACAACCAAAATTACAACTGTTTAAAAGAGTATGCAAGATTCATCTATCTGATAATATACATGCATAATATAACTCGCCTCATGACTTACAAACATATCTTTAAGTGTTGCGGTTGATGATCACGATTTTGTAGCCTTATAGGTATCTAGCACGAACTCCAGACTTAAGCTCCCAAGTCGCTTCCTCAACTCCGTAATAAAGTCAAAGAACCTTGACATAAGCAATGGTTCTCTCTCTCAACACTTGCTCTTTCGTGTCTAGAATCGTCACTAGACGCTCCTCATATGTGACATCTTCATCAACCCGCAGCTCAGCCCAATTTAGAACATGTGAAGGGTCGGGCTCAAACTTTCGAAGCATGAAAATATGAAACACGCTATGCACATACGCTAACTGAGGTGGTAAAGCTAGACGATATGCTACCTCCCCAATCATATCCAGGATCTCAAATGGTCCAATGAAACGCGATGGTAACTTCCTGCTACGACCAAACCTCATCAAGTTTCTGCGCAGCGAGACCTTCAAAAAGACATGGTCCCCTACTATAAACTCTAAAGGTCTCCTCCTCCGATCAACATAACTCTTCTGGCGACTCTGAGTTGTCACTAGGCATTGGCGAATCACGATAATTTTTTTTGTCGTCTCTCGCACCAAGTCAGATCCCAAAACTGTCGTTTCTCCCACATCTGTCCAACATATCGGTGACCTACACGGTCTACCATACAAAGCCTCATACGGTGCCATCTCAATACTGAACTGATAACTGTTGTTGTATACAAACTCTGCTAACGGTTGATGCTCTTTCCATGAACCCCGAAAATCAAGTATACAGGCTCTCAACATGTCCTCTAAAATCTGTATGGTCCTCTCAGATTGATCATCTATCTGTGGGTGAAAAGTTGTACTAAACGTCAAACTCGTCCCCAAAGCTACTTGAAGACTTTGCCAAAAGCAAGATATAAAACGTGGGTCTCGATCGAAAACAATAGTCATAGGTACTCCGTGTAGCTGGACTATCTCATGGACATACAACCTACCCAATCTGTCCACTAGATCCTTAACACGAATGGGAAAAAAGTGTGCAGATTTCGTCAATCTATCCACCACAACCCAAATAGCATCATGTCTCTTCGGAGATCGAGAAAGTTCTGATACAAAATTCATCGTGTAGCACCTCAGCACGGCACGATTCTAGTACAAATAATCTCCCTGTTAATCTCAAACTCTGACTTGGGCTCACAACCCATCCCGTAGTGTCCTTCCTACTAGCAATACGGTCCCGTATCATCTGAGCCTCCTGATCTGTTTGCTGAGCCGCTAGCACACGTACAACCAATGTAGGTCATGAAGCTATTGAAAATAAGGTCGCACCACTCCTTATCTCTCCGAGATACAGATCAAATTCACTAACATGTGAGACCCGATCTTTTTCCTTTTATGATATATTTATGCCCAACATGTTTCGTTTCACTACACGTTCACCATCGATGAATGATTTATGCTTTAAACATCGTAGAATCGCGTGTACGTATGTATTTTATATTTTCTCGAGTTTCGTTTTAGTGTTTTTCTGTTGGCACAGGTGTCCAGTCGACTGATGTGGGTGAATCAGTCCACTAACCAGGCTACTGGAACGTTTTAAAGCTTGGCATAAGCTTTTCAGTCGACTGATGGGGTGTTTCCAGTCGATTGATGCCCCCAGTAGCTTTTCAGTCGACTGCCCTGGGAGGTTTAATCGACTGACCTGAGGCGGTGGGCTATTTTTAGGCTTTTAAGAGGCTTTTTAGTCAACTGACCTTTGTGGTTCAGTCGACTGACCTTCTGTGTTTTGGCGTGGATTATAAATATCAGACCTTTGGAGATATTTTGAGATATTTCAGATCTGGTTTCCTTTTGCTCTCAAAACCTCTATCTTGTCTCTAGACTTTTGAGGGGTCCAGGGCTTAGTTTTCGACGGTCTGTTAGTGGATCCTTACTTTTCACGCTGTGGGCTCCGCTTTTATTCGAGTAGAATCTATTTCGACGAAGTTCTTTTTTGCACGTGAATCGAGGCGTCAAGTTTCTGACTCTTTGAGGTAAGATTCTAGACTACGTTGTGGTTTAAGGGTGCTTTATGCAATTTCATACCTTTTCATCGGTTGAAAACCCCTTAAACGTCATATTTCATGTTTAAACCTCGTTGTATGGATAAAAGCATGTTTTGAGCTTTTTATACGGTTTATTTCATGATATGAGCTTGTGGTTATCTGTTTTTCAAAAGGTGGTTTGAAAAATGGTGGTTTTGGAAACTCTTCGACAAACTGAAATTTTGGAGGTTTGGAGCCAGGCTTTGGGGTTGAGTCTCAGATTTTGTGACGTTTTGATCAAAAACGAAAAAAAGCATTTTGAAAATGTTTGATGAAATTGATGGTCTCCATGTTGATGGACGACATGACGGTAGGGCCACTGGATCTCTTTTATACATGTTGATGCATTTCTGTTTTAAATGATTTCGTAATTGAGCTACGTGATGTTTTTGTTAAATAATCCTATTGATGTGCCATGGCAGTGTGTGTGTGGATTTGGGTTTACATTGCTCCTCGGTGGAAGTCTAGAAACATGCACAACGTAGGTGTCTGCATACCTTCGGGCTAATCTCCATAAATGAGGCAGTGGGTGCTTAGTACCCTCGGGTGTTGTACTCGTAAACTATGTGGTCGTTGTTGTGACTCCGTAGAGAACTTGTCATTATCCTGCAGGCCTTAAATGGTTCAGGACATGTGATAATGGGCAGGAGTCTATAATTGTTGCATTTGCCCGTGTTGATGACCGAGTCGGTACATGGGATTTATTTGCAATATACCTCGGTTGTGTTCCGAGAAGGAAAATAACGTCTTGTTACCATTTTCCGTAACTGATAAATGTTCTGTGAATTGTTGAAAGGTGGGAATTCGATAGGGAAAACATTAGGGTTTTATGACGTAAAACATTTTTGAGACTCAGGTGGTTGAGTCAAATTCATGCTATGAGATTGCATATCCGGTATTATTGCATCATGGTCTGTTCCTATTGGGTTTCGGCTCATGTAGTGGGATCTTGTTAAAATCTTTTTCAGATGATGATGCTAATGATCATGGGGAGATGATCTAGTGCTACTTGTGGTGGCGGAAGACTATTTCTTAGTTTTTCCTTTTTGATAAAATCATGTATATATGTTTATGTCGCCTGTCTCTGAAGGCAAGTGTTGTACGCCTTGAGGCGATTTACATTATGCAAGTGTGGAACTATATTGAGAGATAAACCCTGGGTACTCGTTTTTATTCCAAATGTTGTACTATTTTGATGGATGATTTTCGGTATAAAACTTATCTCTTATATTAGATGGTGTTGATGGGTTTTTTTGCGTGACCCTAGATTTTGGGGCGTGATAAACATCTCCAAGCATATCCCATTCTCGTATAGCCACAAAAACTAACGAACCATGAGATCTCCTACTGAGAGCGTCAACCACAACATTGGCTTTCCCTGAATGATATTGCAAGTCAAAGTCATAGTTTTCCAACAACTCCATCCATCGTCGTTGGTGTAGGTTCAAGTCTTTCTGCGAAAACAAGTATTTTAAGCTCTTGTGATAAGAGAAAACCTCAAAATACTCACCATAAAGATAGTGACGTCATGTCTTCAAGGCAAAGACTACGGCTGCCAACTCCAGATTGTGTGTGGGATAGTTCTTCTTGTGGGTCTTCAAATGCCGAGACCCGTAAGCCACAACCTTACCTCTCTGCATCAGAACACAGCCCAGACCGTCATGTGATGCATCGCAGTACACGGTATACCCCAAGCCCCGCTCTGGAGTAATCAACACTGGTACGCTAGTCAACCTCGTCTTCAACTCCTGGAATGCCGACTCACAGGATTTTCTCCATACAAGCATGACTCTATTTCGCGTAAGACGTGTCATCGGTGCTGCAAGTCTAGAAAAATCTTTCATGAACCGCCGGTAGTAACCTGCCAAACCCAGAAAACTACGAATCTCAAAGACATTCTTCGGCCGTTCCCAATCCATCACTACATCAGTCTTTGAAGAATCCACTGATACTCCATCTGTCGACACCACGTGCCCGAGAAATCTCACCCCTGACATCCAAAACTCACACTTCTCGAACTTCGCATACAAGCGATGCTCTCTTAGATGTTGTAAGACAATGTGTAGATGCTCCTCGTGTATCTCCCTCATGGGTGAATAAATCAAGATATCATCCACGAATACAACCACAAAGCTATCTAAATACGGGTGAAAGATACAGTTCATCAAACCCATAAATGTTGCAGGAGCATTCATCAAACCGAATGGCATAACTAGAAACTCATAGTGACCATAACGAGTCCGAAAGGCAGTCTTCACTATGTCCTCGTCCCTAATCCTCAGCTGATGGTGCCCTGATCTCAAGTCAATCTTCGAGAAGCAACTCGACCCCTTCAGCTGATCAAACAAGTCATCAATCCTAGGCTTTGGATACTTGTTCTTCACTGTCACCGGATTCAGCTTCCTATAGTCTATGCACAGTCTTAAGGACCCATCCTTCTTCTTCGCAAAAAGAGCTGGAGCTCCCCATGGCAATGTATTCGGGCGTACAAACCCTTTGTTAAGCAATTCCTAAAGCTGTATATTGAGTTCTCGCAACACAACTGGTGCAAAACGATAAGTTGGCATAGAGAACTCCACTTCATGGTTCGGTGGCAACTCAAACAGATCGTCAGGAAAGACATTTGGATAGTTGCAAACCACATGGGGTAACTCCCCTCAAACCCCAACCGTCTCATCCAACATGAGAGCAGAAAAGAGAAATCCAAGATTCCATCGCTTCCTAGCAGCATCGAGCATAGACACCAAACTCTCATCCCGATCACCCACAAAACAAAAACAGTCACCCTCAGGCGTATAAATCGATACCCTTCGTCGATCGCAATCAATAAAGGCACGGTAGGCAGTCAACCAGTCCATCCCTAGAATGACGTCAAACGTGGTCATGTCTAGAATGATAAAGTCAAACTCTAAACAACGACCAGCGACTCTCAACTCGCAAAATCTACAAACTTGACTCAACTCCACATTCTCACTGACTGGGGTCTCTATGCTCTAAGTACTACCCAACGAGTCTATCTCTAACCCCAATGCAGATGCAAAAGCAGAGGAAATAAATGAATGTAATGCTCCCGTGTCGATAAGAACACTGGCCCATGAGTTATATACTAGGACAGTACCTCTGATCATGGATGGAGTAGATGTAGCATCGGGCACAACTGGTGCTTTGGAAGCACTGGGATCAGCAAAAACATAAGCTCTGCCCTGTAGTGATCTAGCCTGCCCACTATAACCCTGAGCCGTTGACTGCCTCACAGACTGTGCTGAGGAACCTCCTTCTGCAAATCTGGATGTCTGAGCCCTAGGTTGTTGCGAAGTCTATCGTCTCTGTGCAAATGGAACAACTAACACTCTCGTCGCACTCTAATCACTCCCTTATCGGGGACAGTATCTACGAACATGCCCAGGCTGATCGCACCCATAGCATACGGGTGGCTCTCTCCCCTGCGACTGTGACTACAACTGCGACTGTGACTGGACAGGCGTTGAACCTTGAACCTGGTCCCCCAGCGGGCACTCATGTGAATGATGCCCAAACTGTCTGCATTGATAATAAGTGACTTCTCTCTGCTCCGGCTTTCCTATAGAGGCTACTGAAGGTGCAGGCGTAGAAAACTGCGACTGATACAATCCCACTGAATGGGAACTCGGTCCAGACGACCACTGGCGCTTTTTCCCGCGCCCCTGAAATTGTGTACCTGCATCACTCTGCTGGCCCCTACTCTCCCTAGCTCTGCGGCTCTCTGCCATCGAGTTCTCTACTCTGATAGCGGCTTCCACCATCTCAATGTAAACACACAAACCCAGCGCTGCAATTCTATCCTTGATGGCAGGTCGAAGGCCCTTTTCAAACCTTTTTGGTGCGCAGCTTCTCTGTTGACACCATCTCATAGGCAAATCGCGACAGATTTGCGAACTTGGCCTTATACTGGACCACGGTAAGGTTTCCCTGAACAAGGGAGAGAAACTCCTCTCGGTATGTATCTCTCGAATAACTCGAAAAGTACTTCTCCAGAAAGGATCTAGTAAAAGCGGTCCATGTATCATCCACTGTGGTTTTGGCAAACTTCCGCCACTCTCTTGCATCCTCCCGAAGTTGGAACGTCGCCAACTTAACCCGCAAGACTTCTTCCTCGATCTCCAGAGTATCCAAGATTATCGTGGCTACTTCTAACCACTCAGTAGCAACCTTAGGGTCCGGCTCGCCAGAAAATGTTGGAGGATCTAACCACCAGAAGTCCCTCATTGCCACAAAAGCCCTTAGCTCAGGAGTCCTCACTCCATCCCTAGTCGCCTCAGCCATTGCTCTCATAGTAGCAAGCATCTCCTGTACAATGTCAACATCGCCCACCTGTTCCTACGGGGCATGAACGTCCTCCTCTTCCGGAACCTGGACATATGAACGACCTCGGCCATGGCCTCGGCCACGACTCCGTCCCCGTCCTCCCCGCGTGGACATAGTTCTATACAAAGATAATATAATAGGATAAGCTTTCCTATAGCATGTTGTCACTAACATAAAAACATAGCACATAAACATGCAAACACATAGTCATTTAAGATTCCATAAACACTTCTCACATATCGAGGAGAACCAAGAAGACAAACGCATCAATTTGGATAACCAATTCAGATTCCTTACAAGAAAATACGTCGGCCAAACGCGTTTCTAACTCAGCTTCCAAATTTGTTAATCCAAACGTTCTAAAGCAAGACTAATCAATCTTGAGGTCCTACCTCCATGCTCATGTAAACACAACTTATCATGCTCAACAAGCTATTAGCATGTCATAAAACTACTTAAACACATGCAAGCAAGCATATATAGGCATCCTTACTAGATGATGCACCCTCTTTTCCATGGCTCTTAGATATTCGAACTCAGAGCTCTGATACCAAGTTGTCACGCCCCAAAATCTAGGGTCATGTGAAAAACCCACCAAACTACCATTTTATAAAAAGATAGAATTTTTATTGATAAACCATACAACCAAAATCACAACTGTTTAAAAGAGTACCCAAGGTTCATCTCTCTGATAATATACATGCATATTATAACTTGCCTCATGGCTTACAAACATATCTTTAAGAACAAGCAACATATGTAGATATATATGTTTTTATAATAAAAAGAAAAACTATATAACAGTCTTCCGCCACCATGGCTATATCGTTTCTTCGTGATCATCAACCTCAACACTTGAAAAAGGTTTTAACAAATCTCACTACGTGAGCTGAAACCCAATAGAAACAGACTATGATGCAGTAAAGCAGGATATGCAATCACATAGCATAAAGTTTACTTTAAAAGGTTTTTGCTACAGAAAACCCCAAGTTTGTCAACGCGTACACACGCACACACATATTACCATCACATCCACGTGATTCTATCAACTCGTGATTTTCAAACATAGGCACCGATGCCGAACGGGCATATAGACCCTATCACGTTACCACCACCCGGCCATCACGAGGCCCGTGAAGTAACTGGACTCCCTATACTTTTGAGATGACCTGCATCCTTTCTCGGTTCACTAACCGACGGGCAAAGAAACCCATTTTGCGTAGTTTTCAGGTCTTTCACCGAGGAGTAACTCGTGCCCAAATTTACTAGAACGTAGATCTCAATACGGTCCTTTTTTATTATCACATTAAAATCCAAATATACACGCATGATTCCAACCCAACAAGGTTCCTCTCACCAAACCCATAACATCGCGAGTCTAACCCCAAAGGTTCCTCTCGCCAAACCATAGCATCTCACAACATGTAATAAACCAAGAAAAACGTCAAACATGCTTTTTACCCACATAAATATGGTTTAAAACATACAATATGATATGTAAGCATTTTCAACCGGTAGAAAAGCGTGAAATTGCACGTAGCACCCTTTAAAGACAACATAATCTAGGATCCCACCTCAATGAGTCGAAACTCGAAGCCTCAAAAGTTGAACCTCGTCGGAACGAGAATCTGACCTGATGAAAGCAAAGCAAACAGGGTGAATAGCAAGGATCCACAAGCTGATCGTCAAAAACTAGGCCCGAGCAATACTAAAATGTAGAGAGAAGGCAGAGAGAAAGAAAAAAAAAGAGTTCTTGAACCAAAAACAAACGCTGGAATATATATAGGCTCGGCCAAAAAGTGCATTCAGTCGACTGAATGAGTTCTAGATCTACAAAACTCCTTTGCCGACATCACTCAGTTGACTGAATTCCAATCCAGCCGACTGGAGAAACCCGTCCAGTCGACTGGATTGCTGGGAAATGCCTGAACATGTTTTTCAACTCTAGGACCAACCAAACGAATCTTAACAAAACCCGAGAAAGCGTAAAACACATCTACGCATGCTGTTCTACAACAATGAAGTATAAATCATTCATCGAGGATATACATAAGACGAAACAAAACACGTGAAACATGTATATATCATATAATGAAATGAAACCGGGTCTCACAATACCCCAGCTCATTTAAGCTGAAGGGCAATCATGATATTTCATATTGAATTTATTTGATTTTTTTGATGACTTAAAAGTCACAATTTTTCAAGCAAATAAACCTTTGGCTTTTGAGTTTAAAGTGGCTTAAAGCCCAAAAAACGGTTTAAAGTCAGGTTGTCAAACGAATGCTAATTTTATTTATAAAATATCATTATTACTCTAGGTATGAAAATGTAATTTGATTCTTGTAAGCCTTTACATTATACCTTCAATTTAGGTAAGCTAACAAGGCAATATATAAAGACATAGACAGCGCATTTTAAATTAATTTTATAGAAACATTATAACTTTAAAAGAATTTAAAATGTTACTATAAATGTAAAGAGTCACAATATCATAATTCCATATTTAACTTTCCATGCATATATAATACCAAAATTTAATGAAGTTTTAACATGTTATCATTTTAATAATGGGCCAATGATAAAGTGACAATATATTATTATATATAATAAATTCAAAATGGAAACGCCATAATTTTAAAATAACTTAAAATGTTTCTACAAATGTAAAAATTCCATAATCTCATAATTTCATAATTAACTTTCTATACATATATAACACCAAGTTTAATGAAGTTTTAAAATGTTACCATCTTAATAAATAGGCAATGACAAAGTGCACATGTATGATTATATATATATAATAAATTCAAAAGGAAAACACCATAACTTTAAAAAAATTTAAAACATTACCATATGTAAACAGTATATGATGGCATAATCTTATATATAACTTTTCACACACACACACACACACACACATATATATATATATAATACCAATATTTAGTGAATTTTAGAATGGTGTCATTTTTTTATCAAAAAAAAAATGGTGTTTGAGGGTGAGCAAAACTACGGGCCAATAGCCCAGCCCAAGATAAGACCGCTTCAATACTTCTCTCACATGCTTGGATCACGGACTGTTCGGCCCATTTGAGTTCAAACCACCCCAGCCAGGGGCAGCCCACGTCTTGGTTATGCTCACATCGGCCCTAAGAAGATGGATAACTCAAAAAGATCCCATTCCTGATACGAGTTGTTCGGGAATGTAGGATCTAACATCCTGGAGCAATTCTAATAGCTCAAGGATAAGGCAAGATCTGAGAAGGATAAGAGATAGAGTTCTAAGAGGACTCTGCCTTCTTGGATCTTGATCCCTATATAAGGGAAATCACTCTTAACCCATAGGTACACAATTCTAAGCCCAGTTCTTGATTAGAAACATCTCATAAAAAAATCTGACTTGAACGTTGGAGTGCTTCCCAGTCAAACCAGGCCGAAAAGCACTAATGGTGTTATTGATTTTGTAGGAGTTCGGCGACGGAGCAAGGAGATTTCAGGGAGTTCGGCAACTAGGAGTTCGGCCTATATTCTGTTCAGGGTTATTATACTTGAACCAATTTGTTCGGTTCTGATTGTGCCATCCAGTTTATGACGCGCGCAATTTGGCGCTGTCTGTGGGAACGACGGCCTCGAATCAACAGAACCATGAGCCAGACTCCTACTGGATTCACTGGAAGCCATGCCATAGGGCAAGGAGAGATCCCACGGAGATCTATACCAATCATCCTAGAGAGACCAAGAGCCCCCAGAATTCCTCAAGATGTTCGGAGGCGTAGGGATGATGCCCTCACACAATAAAAGGCAATTGCACTATTCAATCACGAGTTCTAAAGGAAAACGACCTTCTCCTCCATCTTCAAGAGAAAGAGGAAAACTGGAGGAGAGGCTAGCCAGGCGAGATAGGATTATCAATAACCTCGAGGAAAGAGTGGAACAACGTGATAGGGAGATTGATGAGCTTAGGCGAATGATCCAAAGGCAGGAAATCCAAAGGGAGCCGCGCATGCGGCAAAGAGAGAGTCATGAGTAAGAGGAGACTGAACACAGCCTAGAGTCCTACAACTTGAGTCACCCTTAGAGGCGAAGGCGTAAGGAACTCAAAGAGAGTCTAAGAAGTTCTAGGCAAACTGATACTATCAAAGCTGAATCTGTTTGGCCAAGTCATCAAAGAGTAGCTAGGGCCGAACTAGATCCTAACCAAGATCTCCGGTTGTGGTTAGAGAGAAGAATGGATTGCAGGTTGCAGCATGGCGGAGGCCAAATAGCCCAAGATGTGGTCAGGAGGACCCTTGAACAACCATTAGCTGAAGTCATTGAGAATACAGATCCACCACTTAAGTTTTCTCTGCCAAAATTTGAGATGTGCGATAGGAAAACAGACCCAGTGAGCCATATTTGGCAGTTTAGACAGGCAATGGCACTCTGAAGCGGGAATAATGCACTTCTGTGCTGCATGTTCCCATCTAGTTTTGGAGAAACAACCCGTAGTTGGTTCCATAAGTTGCCAGCTCGCTCTATAGTCAACTGGCAGCACCTGGTTGAGTCTTTCACTGCTCGGTTCATAACAAACAGTAGATAGCCGAAGAGTTTTGACACATTGCTGGCCCCGCGAAAGAATGATGGAGAAACAATTCCTGAATATGGTCGGCATTATTGGAAAACCCACAACGAGATCGAAGATTACTGTGAACAACTAGCTGTGGCATCCTTTAAAATAAGGTTGCCTCCTCAAAGTCGTTTGAGACAGTCTCTCACCAAAAAGACTATTTCCACTATGTCCGAGCTAATGGTGAAAATTGAGCAACATGAAAAGGTTGAAGAAGATATAAGCTAAGCCAAACAAAGTGTGGCATCAGTAAAACAACCTGAGAGGAGGGACAAAGGGCGAAAAAACCAAAAGACCAAAAAGGAGTCCCAAGAGAAAAAGGAGACAACAACCTACCAGGCCCTACAAACGGTGTTCAAAGAACCCCTGCATAAACTCCTGGACCAGATCAAGGACAAGCCTTACTTTTAGTGGCCACCGAAGTTGATTGGGGATCCGAGCAGGCGGGATCAGAAGCGAAAATGTCACTACCACCAAGCTCACGGTCACCTGACTAGAGAATGCCTAATATTCAAAAAGCACTTGGAGGACTTGGTACAAGCAGGGCACCTGCTGGAATTCAATGACACCGAGAAGATTGTTCAGGAAGGGAGAAACCAGGAACATGACCAGAGGCCCGAACAAAGAGATGCTCCTCTTGGTGTGGTAAAAATAATTTATGGTACTGTTGAGCCTATTACCTGAGCAGTAGTTTGGCACCAAGCCAGGACCATGGCACACACTAGGAAGGTGGACGAGGGCAAACAACGAAGAACAGAAGAGGACTCCAGCTAGAACCAATCAAAAGGGATTAGCTTCTCAGAGGAGGACCTCGAGGGAATACACCAACCCCACAATGATGCCTTGGTACTAACACTACGTATTGCCAATTATGATGTAATGCTAGTATTAGTATACTAGGGCAGTTCGATGGACATTATGTACTACAATATGTTCCAAAAACTAGGGCTAAAAGACTCATCTCTCAAAAGGTGCATGACTCCATTAATCGGCATCGGCACAGACCCAGTGTGGCTAGTTAAGAGGATAACCGTGCCGGTAAAAGCAAGGCCTGCGACAATAAACACTGAATTCCTAGTTATTAATTAGCCTTCTACTTATAATGCTATTGTAGGTAGAACGTGGATTCATAGTTTTGGAGCAGTACCCTCAACGTACCATTACTCCTTGAAGTTTCAAATGGACAAAGAAGTAGTTAAAATCAAAGGAGATCACACGGCAATACAGTGTTTCCTCGCGACAATGAAGACTTAAGAACAATATCCAGAGGTGAAGACTATAGAGGTAGAGGATGGCCCAACAAACCACGATTATAGCCAAACAATCGAAGAGAAGGTGGTAGAGGACCTGAAGAAGATCAGTATCTTCCCAGAGGATCCAGTTCGGATCTTCTTGCTCGAAACAAGTATGACCGAACAAGAAGATGCCGAACTGATAGAGTTTCTAAAAGAAAACACATAGGTTTTTGCATGGACACCCTACGAGATGCCAGGAATAGATCCTATAGTAATCACCCATCGATTGAATGTGGATCCCCAAAGGAAGCCAGTAATGCAGAAACGCTGGAAGTCTACACCACTTCATGTAGAAGCTGTGGTAGAAGAAGTTAAATAGCTCAAAGGGGTAGAGGTAATCAAAGAAATCCACTATCCGACCTGGTTAGCAAACGCAGTAGTGGTCTAGGAAACGGACGAAAAGTGGTGAGTATGTGTACTTCACCGACCTGAACAAGGCTTGCCCTAAGGATTGCTTCCCTCTTCCTCGAATAGATCAGCTCGTCGACTCTATAGCGGGACATGAGAGGATGGGCTTCTTGGATTCATATAGAGCATACCACCAAATAGCTATGTACCCCCCAGACATGAAAAAGACAGCCTTCATCACTCATCGAGGTATTTACTGCTATCGGGTGATGCCATTTGGACTCAAGAATGCAGGGGCTACTTATCAAAGGCTTATAACAAAGATGTTTGGCGACCTAATTGACAAGACTATGGAGGTTTACATCGACGACATGGTGGTAAAAACCAAGCTACCGAGCAAACATCTGGATGACCTGAGAAGGACTTTCGAAATCCTCAAAGCTTACAAGCTTAGGCTCAACGCTTCCAAGTGTGCATTTGGAGTAAGCTTTGGGAAGTTCTTAGGCTTCTTAGTGACTCACAGAAGAATAGAGATAAACCCCAAGCAGATCTTAGCTTTACAAAATCTAAAGAGCCCACAGAACTTGAAAGAAGTCCAGAACTTGATCGGGATGGCTGCAACTCTCAACCGGGATGAAGATAGTGAGAAAGCTCTTGCCGAACTGAAACACTATCTCTCTTTTCCACAATTACTAACAGTGCCAAACAGTGGTTAGACTCTATTTTTATACCTTGCTGCATCAAGCCGAGCTGTTAGTACTGTGCTTCTGAAGGTAGAGGATAAGATCCAAAGGCTAATCTACTACGTCAGTAAGGCTCTTCTTGATCTAGAAATAAGGTATCTGCCATTAGAAAAGCTGGCCTTGGCCCTTGTCATCGCATCTCGCAAGCTAATCCGCTACTTCAGAGCTCATCCGATCAAGGTAATTACCGAACATCCTCTTCAGGCATTACTTCGTAAAGAAGATTTCTCAGGGAGAGTTGCAAGGTGGGCCGTAGAACTTGGGGAGCACGACATATTCTGCCCTAGGACAGCCATAAAGAGCCAAGTTTTGGCTGACTTCATTGTCGAATTCAGCCAAGAAGAATGTTCGGCTGATATTGGGGGGCAAGTCACCGAGCAGGCGGCTTCAAATAACAGAGATTCAGAAGATACATGGAGGGTGTATGTGGATTTCTCTTCATGCCACAAAGGCGCTGGGGCAGGGATTGTCCTATATAGCCCTGATGGAGTTCTCATAGAGAAGGTTGTTCGTCTCGACTTCTAGGCTACTAACAACGAAGCCGAATACGAAGCCCTTTTAGTCGAACTTCGAGATGTAAAGGAACTGAAGGCCCAGACAGTACGAGTATTTTGTGACTCACAGTTGGTCGTGAATTAGTTTAAGGGGGAATACACGGCCAGGGATGATATGATGCATGCATATGTTCGGCTGGCGCAACAATTAGCCAAGGACATCTCAAGCTATAAGATCATCTAGCTCTCATCTAAAGAAAACAGCCATGCTGACTTACTAGCATGCCTTGCGTTAGCTATTAGTTCTAAGGAAAAGAGGATGATCTTTATGGAAGTCCTTCAACAATCGAGCATCATCAACCCCGAAAAGGAACCAGTCTACTGTTTGGAGTTGGGACCTAGTTGGATGGATCTCATAAAAAACTATCTGGTGAAGGACAACCTTCCATCTGATCAAAAGGAAGCTCAGGTGATAAGAAAGAAGGCAGCCAGGTTTTGGGTCTCTAATTCAGGGGATCTTTACAAAAAGTCTTTCATAGGGCCTTACTTATTCTGTGTTCATCCAAACAAAGTCCAGAACCTCTTGTTCGAGATACATGAAGGAATCTGTGGCAGTCACACGGGAAAAAAATCCCATACTTATTAGATGTATATATATAATATCTGTAGATAGGCTCGTTAGCTATAAGGGCTCATTAGGGTTTTGTTGTACACACCTTTATAATTATTATATATAGTGGACCTCTCTAATTGAGAGGTCAAGCCTTCTAATAATTGATTATTCTTTTTTTACATTTAATACTCAGAAGAAACTAAAAAAGAGGCTAGAAAGAGTATAGAGAGACAGAGAGAGGCTTAGTTTGTGTCCATACGCAAAGATTGTAAGGTTGAAAGTGGAACTTGTATTCCATATTATCAAATAGTGGATTGTTTCTTCTCCTGTGGAGATAGGCAGTTAGTCGAATCATGTATATTGTTGTTCTTGTTTTCTCTTTATCTTGTTTTGTATGGATTGTAACCTACGTGAGAATTCGTTACCCAGCCAGTCGTATTTTGGAGATTTGTGCTCTTAAATCCCAACACATGTATCATTTGTAATATATATATATATATACTCTACTAATGTAGCGTTTGGGAATTAAGGGAGTTTTCCATATTCATCAAGTTTCGGGTCTTATACGTTTTGGTATCGGAACCATTGTTCATGTAACACATGGCTTTCACACCCATGACTTCCTCCTTACAAAACTCTGTAGTTTCGATGACTCAAATATCCAATCATCTTGTCAACCAACGTCTCCTTCTCTCCCTCCCGTCACTAATGCTCACCATTTTCTTTAACTGAAATTCACCAATACAAATTACTTGTATTGTAAAACTCAACATACCACTTCCTTTCACTAAACTTCCCCAATACAAATTCCCTATATTGGAAAACTCAACCAGTCCCATTTCTCAAAGGACTTCCTTGGTTATATTGATGGTTCTCATATATGTCCCTCTCTAACCATCGTTCACGACAATGCCATCATGGATAATCTTACGTTTGACGAGTGGGTCTCTCAAGAGCAAATATTGATGAGTCTTTTAATAGCATCTGTCCAAGAAAGTTCTTCCTCTTATTCTAAATGACATTAAATTCTTGTACATTAAAATTACTATTCGTATACAATTTATCCTAAATTGATTTCAAAATATTCATCGTAAATATCTTTAAGGGGAAATAAAAACATTTATATTTTTAATTTCTCTTAATTTCCTAAAATACTGATCCATAGGAGTCTTTAGTTTAACCCGTTACTATGGGAGCTGATAATGAATACACATTTTCGTTGGAGATTAAAACGCGATCATAAATTCCTCCCAAGATCAATAACGATCACACAAATTACGGAATAATAACGAAGAAGAGAGAATGAGACAATGCAAGGACAAACACAAGATTTACGTAGTTCGGCAATCTGTGCCTATGTCCACAGGATCACACACTTTCACTATAGAATTGGATGTTACAAGAGAGAAAAAGTTCTTGGAGAGAAAATACAAAATATTACAGAAAAAATAACCACACCCCTGGCGACTGTAAACCCTAGTAGCTTTATAAGAGGTGATCCTCGCATAAATCGATCGATCGGTCTATCAAACGGTCTTTCATTGCTCTTGGTTTCTCACATGCAGACATCACCGATCGATCGATCTCACCACCGATCGATCGGTCTATTATGAAAATTGGTTTTTCTTCACATTTGGCTCAACAATTCTTTCACTTGAAGTAAAACCACTCCAAGTCTTGAGAAATCTCATTAAACTCACCAACACTTTGAAACCACCAAAAAATAAATACTCAAACCTGTGTGATCCAACCTCCTGTCTTCTATCCCTGAACACCAAGTGAAGTTGAGCACAGCTTCAGTTTGTCAATGTTGACGCCTTTTGTCAATATATCAGCTGGATTCTTTGCCCCGCTAATCTTCTCAAGATTCAACTAACTGTTGTCTAGTAACGAGCGAATGAAGTGATACCGCAGCTGTATATACTTTGTCCTATAGTGGAATGCTGGGTTTTTGGAAATAAAGATAGCACTCTGGCTATCACTGTAGAGCGTCCCTCTATCAACCTTCTTACCCAACTCATCCAAGAGACCCTATAATCATACCATCTCCTTTCCAGCCTCTGTCACTACGACATATGCTGCTTCTGTAGTAGAGAGTGCCACAATCTTTTGCAACTTTGAAGCCCAACTCACTGCTGTGCCCCCCAAAATGTAGACAAAACCAGTTGTGCTCTTCCTACTGTCAACATCGCATGCTAAGTCCGCATCCACATAGCCTTGTAGTTTCAGTCCTGTCCTCGTGAAACATAAAGACGTCTCTGTAGTCCCCTTCAAATATCTCAGAATCCATTTGACAGCATCCCAATACTGCTTTCCTAGATTGCTCATGTATCTACTGACTACTTTCACTACATGTGCGATATCTGGTCTGGTACAGACCATAGCATACATCAGGCTACTAATAGCCGATGCATAAGGAACCTTGCTTATGTGCTCTAGCTCCTGCTTTGTTCTTAGAGACTGATTCTTTGTTAGCCTGAAATGACTAGCTAAGGGTGTACTAACAGGTTTTGCGCCATCCATGTTGAACCTGCTCAGCACGTTTTTCACATATTCTCCTCGATGCACGGCCCGTCAACAAGCATATCATCTACGTACAGTAGTAGAATGATACATGAGCTGTCAAAACTCTTGACATAACAGCAATGATCTGCCTCTAGCTTGGTAAACCCGGTATTCTACTTGATGCTATCAAGCTTCTTGTACCACTTCCTTGGAGCTTGTTTCAGACCATATAAGCTCTTCTTCAATTTGCAGACCATGTTTTCCTTACCTTTCACAGGAAATCCTTCAAGTTGGCGCTTGTATGTCTTCTTCCAACTCACTATGAAGAAACGCAGTCTTAACATCCAACTGCTCCAGAAACGGATCCTCTGCAACTACAATTCCCAGCACTGTTTGATCGTTGTCAACTTCACAACCGGGGAGAAGATTTCAATGATGTCAACTCCTTCCTTCTACTGAAATTCCTTGACAACTTACCTTGCCTTGTAGCGCCTGCTGCTGTCATGTTCTTCCTTCACTCTGTATACTCACTTGTTGTGCAAAGCCTTCTTTCCAGCTGACAATCTAGTCAGCTTCCATGTCTGGTTTGTCAGCAGGGAATCCATCTCATCTTTCATTGCTGACTCTCACTTCATCGAACTCTCGATTTTGCAAGGTTTCTGCATATCTTTTTGGCTCACCACTGTTAGTGAGAAGAATGTAAAACAGGGACGGTGAAAACCGCTGTGGCGGTCTGATACTCCTGAAAAACCACATGACTGTTGTCACTGGCGTACTGTGTTCCACATGTGGGTTCACGTTCTTCTTGTCTTCCTCATCCCTATTCTATTTGGCTTCCTCAGAAATGTCATCCAAGTTAATGAACTCGATTTTCTTTGTCTCTAGCAATGCAATGTCTGTCTCTACCTTTGATCTGTCTTTGTACAGCACATGTTCATTAAAAATCACATTTCTGCTTTTGATGATCTTTTAATTTTTGTCATCCCAAAATCGATAGCCAAACTCATCATCTCCATAGCTAATAAAATAACATTTCCTAGACTTTGGTTGCAACTTACTTCTAGCATCAGAATCAACATGAACATATGACGTGTAACTAAAGACTTTTAGAAAAGATAAGTTCACCTCTTTTTTGCTCCAAACCACCTCTGGAATTCTGAATCCCAACATTACTGACGGTCCCTGATTCAAAAGGTAGGCTGCTATGTTCACTAGATCAACCCAAAAATAGTTTGGTAGCCCAGAATGAAGTTTCATGCTTCTAGCTCTCTCATTTAGTATTCGGTTCATCCGCTCAACCACGTCATTCTACTGTGGTATTCCTAGGATGGTCTTCTCTCACCTGATTCCACTAGTTGCGCAGAAATTCCTAAATCTCTTGTCTGTGTATTCACCTCCATTGTCTGACCTCAGACACTTCAGCTTCAATCCGGTCTTAGTCTCAACTAGAGCCTTCCACTTAAAAGTTTCAATCACATCAAACTTGTGCTTTAGAAAAATAGACCCATACTTTCCTGCTAGAGTCGTCAATGAATGTCACATAATACCGCGAGCCTCCAAGAGATGCAACTAAGGAAGGACCCCACAGATTTATGTGTACCAACTCTAGCCCGTTTTTCTTTGGTGTCCTACTGCCTTTCAGAAAGTTGACTTTCCTCTGCTTCCCAAAGATGCAACCCTCACACAAATCAAATTCCACGGACTTCAAACCCGGCAACTTGCCCATCGACTGTAGAATTTTCATCCCTTTCTCGCTCATGTGCCCCAACTTCTGATGCCATAAGCTCATGTTTGAACCTCTATCTGCCAATGCTACTGTATCTTTTGTACTAGTAGTCATGTACAGTGTACATGTCTTCGTTCCTCAAGCCATTACCATAGCTTCTTTGGTGACTTTCCACGTTCCACCAACAAAGGTTATTAAATGACCTTCAGTATCTAATTGTCCAACTGAAATTAAATTTCTTATCAGTTTAGGTACATGTCGTACCTTCTGTATCTTCCACACTGACCCGTTCGGCACTCTGGTTCTAACGTCGCATGTGCCCACAATGTCTAAAACCTCCCCGTCTGCCAAATATACTTTGCCAAAGTTACTGGCAACATAATTTTCCATAATCTCCTGATGTGCCATCATGTAAAAGGATGCTCTTGAATCTAACACCCAAGAATCAATAGGGCTATCAACCGATAGGAGCAAGGTATCTTGGACATTCTCTGTCACAAGATTGGCTGACTCATCGTCAACCTTCTTCTTTTGCTCCTTACAGTTCCTTAATATGGCCAATCTTACCACAACCCCAGCATTCAATCTGCCATCCTGACCTGGACTTACTACTGCCTCTGCTAAACTTAGACCTGCCCATGTTTTGCTTCTTGTCATTACCTCTACCCTGTGCTTCAACATTTAATGTTGTACCGGCATTCGACCCCGAATTAGATACCTCACCCGAATCCCTCATGTGAACCTCTTCGCTCAATATCAAATTCCTGACATCATCGTACTTCAGTTTGTTCTTATTGGCAGAGTTACTCATTGCCGTTCTCATAGCCTCCCAACTGTTTGACAGTGAGGCCAACACAATCAAGGGCCTAACTTCATCATCAAAACTAATATCCACTGAAGATAGTTGATTCGTGATGGTATTGAATTCGTTTAAGTGTTGTGCAGCGGGTGTACCCTCAACCATCTTTAGGTTAAAGAGTTTCTTCATGAGGTGTGCCTTATTGTTTGCTAATAGCGTCTCATACATACTTGATAGTGCCATCATCATATATGTCGTAGTCTTTTCCTTGATTACGTTGTGCGTCACTGACCAGGACAACGTTAATCTGATGACTCCCAGCACCTGTCTGTCAACCAACGCCCAATCCTGATCCTTCATGCTCTCTGGTTTGGATACCAAGAGCGGCAAGTGAAGCTTCTTCCCATACAAATAGTCTTCTATCTGCATCTTTCAATAACCGAAGTCCAAACCATCGAACTTCTCGGATTCTGTCGATCTGCCTTCTTTTGCCATGTATGTTCATTAACCTCCTACTCGGAGCTCTGATACTAGTTGTTGGGGATTAGAACACAATCACTAATTCTACCCAAGATCAACAATGATCACACAAACCACGAAATAATAGCAAAGAAGAGAGAAAGAGACAATCCAAGCACAAACACAAAGTTTATGTGGTTCAACAATCTGTGCCTACGTCTACGGGATCACACACTTTCACTATATGATTGGTGGTTACAAGGGAGAAAAAGTTCTGGGAGAGAAAATACAAAATATTACAGAAGAAAATAACCACACCCCTGGCGGCTGCAAACCTTAGCAGCTTTATAGCAGGTGATCCTCGCATAGACGGATCGATCGGTCTAAAGACGGATCAATCGTTCTATTAAGCGGTTTTTTACTGCTCTCGGTTTCTCATTTGTAGACACCACCGATCGATCGGTCTATCATGAAAATTGATTTTTCTTCACATTTGGCTCAACAATTTTTGCTAAATACACTCATTATATGTATTTGATACTTGTATACGATGCATCAACACTAATATTAGTGGGTGTACTCGCGAAAAAAAAAGTATGCATTTATAAACCCCCTTGACCCCATATTAAGTTACACCGGCTTCCTCATACTCTCTTCATTCATTGAGTTGGGGGAATCCAAAGGCGGCTCACCTATTATGCATTGTCTTGGATTTCTCTCAATATGAGATTAAATGCCATAATTCTCATTTGTATTTTACTTCTTATTGAATATCAATATCGGGACATCCGTGCTTTCACATTTGCCCTAGGACACACGGTCAATACGATAAGCAGAATAAAACTCTATCGAAGTCCTAATTGTAACTCAAGGTCTCTGGCCAACTCGAACACATACGCCATACAACAAAAATATTGCATTTTTTATACGAATTATCAACTTCACACATTTAAAAGAGTCAGTGTCGTGTAACATAGGACTTCATGTGTTTAAACTAATTTGAAGGGAAGCTAATTAGCTGATGATGTAGTATATGGTTGCCTCTTTATATATACTGATCCCATGCAGTTGTACTATTTTGGTTTAGAAACTCATTGCTTGAATTTCTCATAACTTTGATCCATTGTGCTATTAAAATGAGAAAATTGGTAATTTCGGTCGGTAAAAAGATGGTGATGAGCTACGATAGCTCAATTATGTATTAAGACTGTTAGTTCAACTGTCACTCCAATTATGTATTAAGACTGTTAGTTCAACTGTCACTACAGCTAGTTACTCTATGATCATCACCTTAGAAGGTTTCTTTTTATTTTTATTTTTTATAACACAAATAAAATTAAAGAAGAGTCTTAGCGCAATGGTAGAGTTGTCGCCGTGTAACTTAGAGGTCATGGGTTCGGAGAGTGAAAACTGCGTTTTATAAATGCAAGGTAAGGCTGCGTACTATTGACCCTTTGTGACCTGTCCCTTTTCTCGAAGCCCACATATGTGGGAGTTTCGTGTATTGAGCTGTCCTTTTTATAAAACAAATAAAATTAATTTCATATCAGTTGCTAGTAGAAGCATTATAGCGTATATAATGTAACCACTCTTGTTTCTTAGTGATAACTTGAAG
The DNA here is from genome assembly GCA_034768845.1 of Heliamphora exappendiculata. Taxonomy (NCBI): domain Eukaryota; kingdom Viridiplantae; phylum Streptophyta; class Magnoliopsida; order Ericales; family Sarraceniaceae; genus Heliamphora; species Heliamphora exappendiculata. Next base: position 22,762 of record JAOTRH010480354.1, read on the forward strand.
AACTTGTAGTAACATTAATTTTATGATGCAGATATTGTACTCAAAAAACAGAAACGAGAAGATGGAACTCTTAAAGGGACTGACCATTGGGAAGGACAACACAGTTAGTTTATCCCCTCTTCAGCAGGTACTCTCCTTGGATTTGGGATTGAACAATGCATTGCCATAGTCATGAAGCCAGCCACAAAGATTCCACTATTATCGCCAATTTGCCAAGATATTTAGGCCGAATTTATGTACGCGTCTACACACATATAGTACACCTATGTTACACTGACTCGTCATTTTTGACAAAGTATTCATAGGTATTGATACGTCACAATATGAATATGAGTACAAGTTATCTATCTGGTGCAACTATTTTTTATCAGACACGGGTAAGATCTTAATAATGAGATAATAATGAAAATTGAATACAATATACTAAAATTAAATCTTTTGGCTTTTAGATAAAACTATTAAGGGTGGAAATAAATTATCTAATATGATAAATCAGTATGTATAAATCAATAAATGCTTAAAAATTTGGAATATTGCTTTATAGATTGTTACACAACTCATTTTTTCTGTATTTACACACCTATTGTTATGTCAAAAACAAAAAACAATAAGAAAGAATAACACCAACATATGTTTTACGTGGTTCATCCAATTAAAACTAAGGTTACATCTACGGTGTTGTGACAATTTTATTATAAAAGAAGGCAATATGATACAACGGTTAAAACAGTAACAAAATCAGTGAATATAAATATTTTCAAATGGAATAAAACCCAGAACACGTCTAATTTTTTTTTTCCTAAGGCCCTTGCCCTTGAACCCTCACGAGATTTATCTATGACCGTTACTCTACTCTATGGAGCAAGTCTCACAAAAAATTCATTTAAAAGTGTAGCGCCTCTAAAATGAATTAAGTCATGGGTCGAACTCCAAAATTATAACAAAGCTTCACACATTTAATACTCGTATCTAATTTTTAGATACTTTTTAGCCGAGCCCGTGTATCCTTAGTTTAAAGATTTTATGTGCCCAATTTTTATATATATATTCGCACTCGGCGCTCGTACATGAGTCTGTGTAATACAGTAATACACTAAATAAGACAAAAGAACAAATTTTCAACTATATACTATAGGTAAAATATTTTTCTCCATATTATGTTAACCTTTGCCTTGTAGGATGCCTTGATTGTGTGGGGAGAGCATGACCAGGTATTTCTACTGGAGAAAGCCATCGAGCTCAAGGGGTATGTAACGTCTCTCTACCATCAACTCATTCATTCCTTCTATGACTCATTTAAGATTTTGTTATCTGTCATTGCTAAAGCCTGCTTTATGAAATTCTCTCTTTAGGCCCCATTTAGGATAATGAAAAAATTTTATTTATTTTTTCTATGTTAGACTTTTCATATTTTCTTACTATTTTTATTTTTCTGAATTATTTTGATGAAAAATTTGTAATTTTTTTATATCAAATGATAAAAAAAATTCACTAAAAATAAAAATAAAAATATCTATACTATTCTATTAAGGGATAGCACTCATTTGGTGCTTCTTAGCTAAAAATAAAGCTATATGGAACTTTTTTTACCAAACAAATATCATTTCTTTATATAACTAATCTTAATTTCAAACTTTGATTGAATAACTTGCTCAAAATCACACCATGTTATTATTTCCCTTTTTCCCAACTAATTTGATTTTAGTTTAGAAATTTATAACTTTTGTAATTTTCCTTTTCTTTCTCTTTAAATGTTTTTAATTTAAAAATATTTATGATAATTTAATATGTTTTTATAATAAATAGAAAATTGCACACGCAAATCGTGTGCCACGATCCCTAGTAAAATTTAATTTATTGGCCTATTTCAGTTTATTTCTTTTTTGAATATTTTTTATATTTTGATTAAAAAAAATTATTTTTTTTACTCATCTTGATGTAATAATTCAAAAAAATATAATAATTTAATCAAATAACAAAAAAATTCACTATGTATGTTTCGATTTATGATTGTAGGCTTCTTGGAGCGAAAGCAACACTGAAAGTGATAAAGAAAGCATCTCACTTGCCCCAACTCGAGCGACCAGCGCAGTTCAACGACGTCGTCAGCACTTTCTTACGTGGGCCCTCCTCATGATCATGATTATCATCTTTTTTATTTTTACAAATAAATGGAGAAAATAATTAAAAATGTCACCTTACTATCCCTTTCTGCTTTTTTTGTTTACCGCTTGACGTGGCACAAGCACACCTCTTTTGTTTAATGAAGTTCACATAAACTCTGTTAATATTAAATAGTTGAATACATAAATAGATCCAATGAGGGGCGGATGGGGCGATCGCCTTTTCGAGATTTTGAAAAAGTTTACCATTATAGTAGTATTAATTCAAAATATTTTATGATTATATAAGTTTGCCCCTCTAAAAACTTATAGAACAATTCGCTCTTCTGAAACTAAAATTTTGTGTCCGTCTCTGATTGAATAATATATCGAGGGATAAAAATAGATGGTAAGTTTAGCTTTGTTGAAAAATAATAGAGGAAGCAAGACTCATTTAATGTTTAAGAGTATTTTCGACAATCGAGTAGCCAAATAGCTATTTGAATTTTTTTTTTAAATATTTAAGAAATTGTTGGAATCTGTGAATTTCATTGGCCATGAAAATTCAGATTTCAATAGCTTGATCAATTACAATTGGATTGGCCATTCAATTGCAATTGATGCCTGGAAACCAACAGCTTGAAGGCTATTGATTTCAG
>JAOTRH010480375.1:0-25519 GCA_034768845.1 Heliamphora exappendiculata
AAATCAATGGCCACTCATGGCTGTTGGTTTCCAGACTTCAATTGCAATAGAATGGCTAATTCAATTGTAATTGAATCTGCTATTTGAAATCTGAATTTCAATGGCCAATGAAATTCACAGATTCCAACAAAAACTACTTAAATGCTCTTATTTCATAATGCCAATATTATCTTTTAAAAAATAAATGCATCAAGTATTTTTTCTTTTAAATAGACTTAGTTTAATAAAATTATATAAATTGTTTTATTTTATTTTCTTTTATGTAAAGTAACTATGCTTATGTTTAGCCTTGCTTAACTTAAAAGTTAAACTTTTAAAAAAATAAAATTGTTTGGCTTAACATGATTTTTTTAAATTTTTTTAATATATATTTTTACATTTATTTTTTTACAAAAAAATCAAAAAACTTATAAAAAAAAGCTAATCTAAACATAAGCTAAATAAGATATGAGCAAAATGATAATCATTTTTCTCTTATTTATCGAAATAAGATGGAAAAAACATAAAAAAAATTATTTTTTTCTTTTTTCTTCTTCTTTTATAACTTAAGTAATTTTTTTCTTTTTTTTTTCTTTTCTCAAAGGAAGAATTTCTTTATTTTACTCGGGTCAAACTTGAATTGGATCGGGCGCAAACCGCCTGGTTTCAGAAGCGGCTCTCCTATTATCCAAACAAGATAAAAATAGAACATAATAATATCTCCTTTTTCCCTTCTTTTATTACAAAGTAATTTTTTCTTTCCTTTTTCTGCAGAATTTCTTTATTTTAGTCGGGTCAAATTTATTTTGGATCGGGTGCGAACTCGGCTTCAGAGTGGGTCTCGACCACCGCACAAAATCGCTGATAGGTCATTTCTCAGGCACAAGGATGGCAAGAAGACTCCCTACGCAGCTCTTTGTATGCAGTAAGTCTCTCTCTCTCTCTCTCTCTCTCTCTCTCTCTAAATCGATAGTTTTGATTACTTCTGAATTTGTTTTAACGTAGGATTGTCATTTTACACCACGAGCGAAGAATTGAAGAGATTGTTTTCCCCTTTCGGTGTGGTTACAGATGGTAATCTTTTTTTGGGTTTGGGTTTGGGTTTGGATTTGGATTTGGTGATTTTGTTCTTTATTCATAGAGTAATTATTCGGGGCTGCCAGAGTAACATGTGGAAAATCCACGTACTACTATCATTCAAAATTGCAAATACAAATTTTACTATAAGATCATAATGACACATTTTTGTTGATTAGTTATTCTCATTCAAAATTGCATGATAAATTTTATGATAAGAACATTATAACTTATTTTTGTTAGGTGGTTGTAAGATAAATGGTGACTTGTATGTTGCGATTATTTATTTATCTTTATTGAATGCTTATGAGATAAGGGTGACCCCACGTAGTGTATGCTCCGATTATTTATTTATCGGAAGTAATTCGGGGGCACCTAATAATTTTCCTGATTCATGGGTTGATTAATGTTTTAATTATGGCACGATTTTGTTGAAATTTGATGATAATTTTGGAATTTCTTTGTGGTGGGTGGGTGTAATGAATTCCTTGTGGTGCAGCGAGGCTAGTTAGGGACCCAAGAACCCAAAGGCCTAAAGGGTTTGGGTTTGTCACATATGAGTCAGAGGTGGAAGCACAGAATGCATTAAGGGCAATGAATGGCAGGGTACTTTGTCTTTGTCTCAAACTTATTTTCAGCTTTTAGCTTATAGTTCAGTTAAAAAAAAAAAGTTAGAAAATTCCAAATGTGTGTGCTTATAAGTTTTGTTTGTAGTTTTTGATTTTAAATCAGTTGACACAATTTTTTACTACTTGAAACTATGAGTTTACAACTTTAGCAAACATTTATAAGTTGGGCTAGCTCAGATGGCTAGAGCTTGAGCCTTCTTATTGGGAGGTCAAGTTTGAATCTCAATGGGGTGGACCAATGGATATTCCATTCCTCACTCCCTCATTGGGGTAATCCCCCAGGCCCCAGCAACTACTTGGTATATGTGGGTCATCGGGATTGCATATACCCGAGAGATTAGTCTAAGTGTCGGACACCCTTGTCATAAAAATTAATAATTATATTTTCTCAGTTATAATTTATAAGTTTATAATTTAAGATGCATCTCTTTTTATTATTTCTTCATATTAGTAGTTGCTGTTGTTTATCATAGATATATCTGTGAATATACATGTAGTGATAGCTGCTGGTGTTGGTGACCGGGTACAAATACTTCAGTCAATTTCATGTATTAAGAAGGCATAATCTATTAGAAAAGGGAAATTCTTTTGTTTTTGGCATAGCTAGTGTATTTGGTTTTGTGTAGTTATTAATTGTTGTTTGATTCTCTGGTTAGATGTATATGATCTTTACCTAAAGGGGTCATTGTTAACAGAGCAGAAAAGAATGACGAGGATTGATGATTAGGAAGGTTTGTCAGTGAAAAGAATTCCATTTCAGGTCATGTAACCATAGGATAAGATGGACTAGGAGCAAACCTGGGCAAAGAAATAACAGGTGAAAAAGAAGAGGAAACTTCAAGAGTAGTGTCCATAAGTGGAGAAGGATCGGGGGGGAAGCAGAAGAGTCAAAATGCTAGGAAATTGGGACAGAAGAAGTGAGTGGGGGATGGAATATAAATGTTGTAGGATGGAGTAGGAAGAACATTGCAAGAAATGAAAGTAACAATGATTTTAGGAGTAGAGGAAGGAGGAGAGAAAGGTGACGGACTTATTGAGTAAACATTAGTGTGGAGAATCATAGTATGTATGTGCAAGGGATATTTTATTGGAGACGGATCAAGAAACCTATAGCCCTTGGTATGAGACTAAGAACCACAAACACTTTTACGGGAAGAGGCATATTGTGTTCGATACGGACACTCATCGATTTTTTTTTGGACACTTTGTGAAAGCGTGTCTAACACTGATACTTTTTAAATGTGTTGTAATTAGAAAATTAAATTTATAATGTTTTATATTACTTTTGAATAAATTATTTATATATTTTAATGTATAGTAAATATATAAAAATATATGATTTTATTTGTATCCGAGACGTTGTATTGTACTCTTTATTTTTTTTAAACTGACGTGTCATCTTGTTGGTGTCATGCCATCATTGTGTTTCGTGTCCGTATCCATACTACTTGGGTATGAGAACAATAAAGAAAATTGCACCAATGGTTTGAGTGCAAAATAGTCGGGATGAGCATTATACAGCAGTTTGTATGTAATTTTTTAAACTGGATAATAGATCAAGGTAGTCTATAAATGAGGTAGAGTGCAGTAAGGCTTCAAGTCAAAAAGTAAGGGGAAAATCTGCTTGTTGATGCAAATCAAGGATAGATTCAATTACGTGCATGTGTTTTATTTCTGCATAGAACAATAGTGGAGGGATATGCATTGTTGTATTATTCTATGAGAGAGAAAAAACTGATGGAGAGAAGTGTTAACAAACTCCCATCCATTATCAGATCTAAAGGTTTTAATTGAGCAACGGACTTGATTCTAAACAAAAGATTTGATTTGTGTATTTACATAGATTTATAATGCAAAGGATACAACCAAGAGAATCTTTAAAATCATATATTGTTATCAAATATTAGCTATAACCTCTATAGGATGGAATAAGAGCTGGGCCCCCTACATTCATCCGAACCAAATAAAACTGAGCCTTGGAACTAGTTTCATAAATTGGAAAGGACAATTTGTGAGTCTTTGCCATATCACGGGAGTAACAGTCAGTATCAAATAGTTTGCATTGCTGAAGATGCTAAAGCACAAGTGAAAAAAGAAGCACTGATCAATGCTCGAAGATGTTAAGAACAGGGCTGAATTTTGTGGAGCAACTTATGTCACAGCCCCTGATGGATAACCTGATTGGTTTGTTTGTCTTGAATAACAAAACCAATATCATCAAAGGTAAGTTCACAGTGAAAAGGAAGGGAGGTAAGGCGAAGTGATGGCTCTCTTTCAAGATATGCATTTTGAACCAGGTCTCCAACCGGCATTCCCTGCACTGGGGTTCCCTTCCCCAATCTCAAGAACTCAAGTGGTCTTTATAGGTACTGGTAGCTAATTCGGATTGTATAGCTGAGGGAAAACATAAAGATCGATCAATGTCCAAGATAGACATGAGTTATACACAATTACAGAGTACATGAATGGCCATGGAATTGACATTTTAAATAGAACCCACTAGAGGTAGTAGATTTATTTGTTTGTATGCTTTTTTATATCAAGGCTGGTTAAGATAGAATACGAACCTCCAAATTGCACTAATTAAACTGGTATAGGTGGGGCTTGGTTTTGGTAAATCTCAATCTGACTTTACCGCCCATGACTTGACTACTTAATTTTAAATTTGGCTTTCTGAGTATAAATCCTTTCAAAATCCAATGGGTTTGGGTATTATGTCTTAGAAAGGGCTTGGTTCAAGTTGTCATTCTCAACCAGATAAATTGGCAGTTCTCCATTACATCTATAGATTCTATATCCATCCTACCTGATTCATTGACTGCTTAGATCAAAGGATGTACAAACTGCTTATCTCTTTTTGAAAGCCTTACTCGAGTTGCTCGATGGCTACGGCACATCATTGTGACAGATATCTATTCACATGCTTCTTGGCAGTAGATCTCAAGTTAGATAAACAAACTTATGCCATGCTTCCTGTTTTCCGATTTGTCCAATTGATGGTTCAACGAGCTTTGTCATTTCTTGGTTAATAGTACTCCCGTTACAGTTACTACGCTACTCGACTCTGAACTTCCTATCAGCACTTGGTTAATTCTCTGTGTTGATGCTTTTTCACAGATGGTAAACGGAAGGCTGATGTTTGTGGAAGTTGCAATGACCGAAACGCAAGGAGGAGAAAAAGGTTCCTCCTGAATATAAAGCAATTTTGTTTTCTGAATGGACAGAGACCCATGTAGAGATGATCTAATATTGAAATGACTCCTGCAAAATGTTTTGTCTGTAAACTAGTATCATATTGTATGTATCAAGTATGGTATACTTGTGATGATAAAATTATGTAGTTGTCCTTATTGGACTTAAAATTGGGTTATGTTTTTATTTGTTCCCATTTTTTATCATTTAACTACTTGGGGATTGATTTTGTGAAGAATATTTATCTGCAAGAATGATTGTCTTCTGTGAGACCATTATCCCCCAATTTATCATGTTTGTTTGTAGGATTGGGTCAAGGGATTAGAATATGTGGCTTAAATTTTGGGATGTGTTATAAGATCAGATAGGTTTGTCGATAACTGCAAGCAACGAGCTAGTTCTAAATTCTGTTTGGTTTGTTAAGTGACTTTTTAAGAGAACAATATGTAGGGGTGTGCAAGCAATGATCGTTGATAGGTTAGTTCTAAACTCTGTTTGGGTTATTAAGTGACTTTTTAAGGAAACAAAATTATTTCTATATTCTGTTTTGATGCATAAAATTTAAATTTAAGTTTGTTTTAATTAAATAATAATCCTAAAATATTGATATGGAATGAGTGTTAAAAAGATAAGTATAAGTAATTTTTGTAATAAATTTTAATTAACTATATTCTCTTAAAATAATAATATAAAAAATATATATATAAAAAAAGGAGAACACATGCACGCCTTAGTGTGTTCCCTTTTTCTCCCATTTTTTCTTTTTTTAAGAGTGTGCAAACAAATTGTCAACCGACTTTAACCCATCGACCCAACTTAATTCGGGCAGTTTATGTGAGTAAGTGAGTTAGGTTGGGTGGATTAAGTGAAAAAAATAAGAATAGTGAGTTGATTGTAAGTTATATTTTTTTAATTCGTCATTAATTATGAAAAATCCTCGTTTGCATACTGATTTTCAATAACTAATTTTTTTAAATAAGCTAAACAATACAAATAAGCTTAAACTAATCAATCACACAAGTATAAAAATAAAATAATCACAATCACACATGGGACAGCGATTTACGTGGAAAACTCCAAATCGGGTAAAAACCACGAGATCACACAGCGTCCAGAAAATTAAACACTATTAAATCGTTGGTTACAAAGAAATTTTACAAACTCCGATGTTGCACCCACAACCAATGGTAGTAAGCTTATCTTTGCCGAATCTACGTGCACCAATTCCTGTGCTTGATCGCCGCTAGAATTCACCACCGAACTTTAATATTTGAAACTCTTCTCAAGCGACTCCAAGAACACGAACATATCATTGAAGCTTTTGATTGACTTGATAATAGGCTTGAATGAGCGAAAGCTAATGAATCATTAAGCTTTTGTAGACTAACTTGCAAGTACAAGGAATAAATCTCTAAAGCCTGTGGCGGCTAGGTTTTCATCAACAATAAAAATAAGAAGGCTCTCTGGCAGCTAGAATATCTCACAATAATTATGGAGAGCTCACTCATAAAAACCCTAGGCATCCTTATTTATAGAAAGTTGCCAAAACCTAATCTGCAGTACTAAAAAATTACTCTTCACGTACATAACTGATCGATCGGTCTTTTCAGCTTTGCGGTAAATTGTTGCAGACTGAGAAACCGAGAGTTGCTGAAGACTGCTCGATGGACCGATTAATCGGTCTATCAAGCGGTCTGATACTGCGGCTAGCTTTTCACTATTTTCTGCTCATCGTTCGCTGCGCTGCAATATTAAATTACAACTCCACAAGAACAAATGTAAAAATATCAATGAATAAAATAAATAATTTAAATAACAATTTGTCACAGATTTGTCAAATTCAAAACGAATTAGACCGAGGTCAAAATCAGTAACAATATCCCATTTTGGCAATTCTGTGACAAAAACCAACAATCCAAAATATTCAAACAGAAACCAAGGACACAGCAACAATTTGAAAAAAAATACTGAACACTAACTCAACACAAACAAAAAAAAATCTCTCAATACAAACAAAAAAAATCTCTCCCCCTCAAACTCAACTTATACTAAAATTAAAGAAAATTACTCCCCCTCAACCTTAACACTTTCTCCCTTTTTGTCATGAATTGACAACCAAAACAAACAAAATAAAAAAAAATCTTTTTGAGTAGAAAACACGATTAAAGAACAAGTACGAGCCTAAGGCATATTTGCATTCACTTAAAATTTCAACATTTAGTCAAAGGATTAAAACACACACAAAATTCGAAATCTCCTATATTCATATATGAACAAACACAATCAGAGTAGATTCTATATGAATAAGTGTGTGTGTGACTTGAAATATTTTAAGATTTCAAGATCAAGTCCTGCATGAAATCTATAGGGTCGAGTCACATTTATTTATAAGTTATAAAAAAAAAATCACAAAATCAAATCAGTTTTGACCCAATTTATAAGCTAACTCCCCCCAACTAGAGACTGCAACCATTTTTTCCCCTTTTTCTTCTCTCTTTTTTTTTATTTCTTTCAAAGGCGACTTTTACACTAGTACGAACGAAAAAACAAGGTTCGCATAGGTAGCCATTTTCTAAGCAAAATTTGGCACAAAAAAAACAAAGTGGCTGCAAACTAGTATGTACGAAAAGACAAGGTCCGCATAAGTAACAATTTTCTCAAGCCAAACAAACAGAACCAAAAGAATGAGGGAGTTTAAACATTAAGATCAAGAGGGTTGCTACTATGTGGTTATTTTGTGAAATCTTTAGACAACTGAAAAATAAAAGAGACCAATTGATAAATATAATTTCAAGTGCAGAAGATCCATGCATCTATCAATGTTCAAGTGGTGTACAAAATAAACTCATATATAAAAACGTTATATCCACTATGAACTAAATTATCTAAAAAAAATGTAGTAGTTAACCTCAGGGCCTATATTATGGGATTTCAGTCAAATGAAATAATGCACAGAAAAAATACTCAATCCTTAACAAAGTTTCCACAAATTTTTTTATTTTTATTTTTTAAAATGACAAAAAAATATAACAAAAAAAAAGCACACAAAACAAAAAATAAGACCAAAAACGGACTAGGGAATACAACTAGCTAAAAAGCTGTCTAGATCACTCTTTCGAACCCAAACTTTCTTGAGTTTCAAAGGCACATGTACAGAGTTAAAAACCCAATTCTTCCTAGGTTGGGGTGGCATGTCAAATCTGAATCTATTCAACGGAGTGCAGTAGGGTCTGATGCGTCCTTTTATACCACAGTGGTGACAAATTGGCACAACAAAAGTATTCCAATTCAATTTCATGCAATCTGGACGAGTGTGACCAATAATACCACAATGATGACAAGTAAGAATAAATTTAGCCTTTCTTACCTCACAATGTACAATGGTGGATTTACTCGTCTGATGTCCCCACTTTCCCTTTGATTTAGTTGAAAAATTTGCAGATAATTTCTTTGAGCTTATGCCACTTTCGATTTTCACAAATTTTGGTGCAGACTCAGGAAAAATTGGTTGGCCAATCTAAGCTCTCTCCCGTCAATCACTGCCTTTTGTGACCCAAGCATGTTATCCAAAACCTTAGTATCTGCATTTAATTTCTTGAAAGTAGCTTGAGCATTCAAATAGTCAATTTCTAGTTTAGCAAATTTACTTTCAAGTTCATTCTTGGAATTAATACAAGCACTCAATTCTTTTTCAAGTTCAATTAGTCTGGTTATTCTAGTCTGACTCAACTCAAACAGACTATTTCTTTCTTTTTCACATAGGGCAAGTTTTTCACACAAAATCTCCCGGTTTGATTTTAATTTCACAACCAAAGCTTGAGCTTCAGTTAGCTCTTGCTTAACACTTTCATTCTTTTTTTCATACCATTTGAATTTTTTAACCAGTTTTGCATTGTTTTTGGTCAACTTAAAATACTCTTTATACAGCTTATCATAAGCTTGTTGAAGAGTTTCTCATCCTCACTTTCTTCATCATTGTCAATCTCCTCACTTTCAGAATTCTCAAAATTTTCAGACTCAACAGATTCTTCCTGAATAGAAGCGACAAAAGCTACAATTTTCGTATCATCATAATCAGGGTCCTTCTCATCACTCATATCGGGTTCACTTTCATCAACCCAAGTAACTGTGAATCTTTTTTGTTTCTTTCTAAGAAGGTTCGGGCATTCTTTAACCATATGTCCATATCCTTTGCATTCATAGCATTGGATTTCTGAAATCTGGGCTTCGACCCATTTTTAATAAAATTGAACATGTTTTTGGCTTTGTCTTTACCGTACCTCTTTTGTGATTTTTCCTCCTGATTAGGCTTTTTAGTTTTTAAAATTTTTTTGAACTTCTTCACAAAAACAGGCATCATCTTAGGGTCTAAATCTTCATCAGAGTCACTTGCAGAATCTTGAACTGAAGTGAAAGCTAAATTTTTTGAAATTTTTTTGTTTTAAAAATTTAGCTCATAGATTTGATGGTTTCCAACTAAATCTTCAACAGAAATAGAATTAATGTCTTTACTTTCTTCTATTGCTCTGACTTTTGATTGGAAACGTTCGGGTAAAGATCTAAGAATTTTTCGAATAATTTTAGAAGACAAATTTTTTTTACCAAGATTAAAGGATGCATTCACAATATCACTTAATTTAGCGTAAAAATCGTCAAAACTTTCGTCGTCTTTCATACGAAGAGTTTCAAAATTTGTTGTAGGACGTTAAAGTTTTGAGATTTTTACAGTGTCAGTCCCTGCGTGAGTGATTTGAAGAATATCCCATGCTTATTTACCCAAGTCACTTGTACTAATTCTACAAAACTCATATTGTGTGACTCCACTAAAGATAGCATTTATAGCTTTGCTATTCCAGCCTACATCCTCAAAATTAGCTCTGTCCCATTTAGTTACGGGTTTAGGGACGATTTCTCCATCAACAGTACATGTGAGAGACTTATAACCCTCAACAACAGAAAACCAACTCTTTAGTCAATAGATTTCAAAAAGGCTCTCATCCTAACTTTTCAATAGGGGTAATTATGGCCATCAGGAAGGGGTGATTTACCGGTCGAAGCTCATTCTCTATGAAAATCTATTTATTGCAAATCAGTCAATAGATCACACCAAAAAAAATTAAAAAAAAAATATTTGTGACATGCTCTGATACTAATTGAAAAATTCTCGTTTGCAGACTGATTTTCAATAACCGATTTTCTTAAATAAGCTAAATGATACAAATAAGCTTAAACTAATCAACCACACAAGCAGAAAAATAAAACAATCACAATCACACATGAGACAACGATATTTACGTGAAAAATTTCAAACCGGATAAAAATCACGAGACCACACCGGGTCTAGAAAATCAAACACTATTAAATCGTTAGTTACAAAAAAATTTTACAAACCCCGACGTTGCACCCTTGACCAATGGTACTAAGCCTATCTTTACCGAATCCATGTGCACCAACTCTTGTGCTTGACCGCCGCTGGAACCCACCACCGGACTTCAATACTTGAGACTCCTTTTAAGCGACTCCAAGAACACGAACAGATCGCTGAAGCTTTGATTGACTTGATGATAGACTTGAATGAGCGGAAGCTAATGAATCATCAAGCTTTTGTAGACTAGCTTATTAGTACAAGGAATAAATCTCTAAAGCTTGTGGCGGCTAGATTTTCATCAACAATAAAAATAAGAAGGCACTTTGGCGGCTAGAATACCTCACAATAATGATGGAGAGCTCACTTATGAAAACCCTAGGCATCCCTATTTATAGAAAACTGTCAAAACCTAATTTGCTGCACTAAAAAATTGCTACTCGTGTACATGACCGATCGATCGGTCTTTTCAGCCTTCCGATAAATTGATGCACACTGAGAAATCGAGAGTTGCTGAAGACCGCTCGATGCACCGATCGATCGGTCTATCAAGCGATCTGATACTGCAGGTTGCTTTTCACTATTTTCTGCTCGTCGTTCGCTGCGCTACAATATCAAGCCACAACTCCACAAGAACAAGTATAAAAATATCAACGAATAAAATAAATAATTTAAATAACCATTTGCCACAGATTTGCTAAACTCAAAATGAATTATACTAAGGTCAAAATCCGTAACAAACCAAAGCCAACCTACCTATAGTAAATGCTAATTATCATGTTCTTACATATGATGAATTACAATCTCATATACATATTTATAAAAAAAACAAATTAAAACATTTATAATTTTACTTACTAATTTATATATTGTGAATATTTTTGAATAAGTATGCAGTATAAATATTATTGTTATTATTATAATTATCAAATTACTATTGTTATTTTTTGCTGGTCTTTTGCTTGATGTTTAAATATGATTTTTTAAAATAAAATTGCAATAGATTTTTAATTTTTTAGAAATAAATTTTAAGAAAATAATTACAAATTTTTACAACTTTTTAACCCGCTAAACAACTAAAATCGCTGATTGAAACCGTCAAAAAATATCATTCAACCCCCTAATTTTGATGATAGGTGAATTGATAATAAATTAAAAAAACAATCACTTACTAAAAATAAATAAATAATTTTTTTTTTACTCACTCTAATCCAATCCGCCCATACCCCTACTTTTTTTTCTCTCTCTCTCTTTTTTTTTTTTTGGTTTCTTCAGGGAAGAGGCTGCAGCCCCCATTTTTGTTTGCTGTGCACGTTAATTTTTTTTCTACCCTATTAAGTAGGGGCGTACAATATCCCGTTTGGTTTGATTTTGAATTAAATTAATAACTAAATTATTTTAAAAATTTTAAGATTTTAAGAATCGAAACTAAAATCGAACTGTATGTATTATAGAACTGAACCGAACCGATTCGAACTGAACCAATGAATAATGATTTGATTCCGATTTGAAACCGCGGTTCTATGGATAAATATTTGTTTCATATTTTATGTTTAAAAAAATTATATATTTATTTATTTTATTTTTTCTATTAAATTTTTATCTTTTATTTATATTATTTATTTAAAATTTCTTTTATCACTTGTTTCAAATTCTTACAAAAAAATATTTCTATTTTTATAAATTATGAATTATATTTTATTACTTTTTCATCCATTATCAATAGTTTATGAATTATATAATATTACGATGGTATGAGAAAAAAATAGAAAAGGGAAAATAAAAAGAAGTAAAATAAAATAAATAGTATTTTTAAAATTTTTATTTATATATAATACATAATGTAAATACTATTAATAAGTGACGGATTAGTTTGGTTAGATACGATTTTTTGAAGTTTAATTCGAGAACCGAACCATATGGAACGATTTCTAATTATTTGAAACAGGAACTAAACATTTTACCAAAAAATCAAATCAAACCATATGGTTTGAATCGGTCGGACCGGTTTAACAGTTTAAACGATTTTTTGAACACCCCTACTGTTAAGTTCGTGAAAGTCTTTATTTTTATTATTTATTATTTTTAGTCAAACAGTAGAATCTTAAATATTCTTAGTTAAATTTTGTTTGTAGGTGTTTGAAAGTTATTTATTCGCTTTATTGGAACTCTATAGCTTTTTAAGATTTTCGAAAATCCTCTCCTTCAAGTCATTAAAGATGGGAAATTTTGTTTTTTTTGGCTTACAAATAAGACATATAATTGTGGTTAATATTTTCATGATTGTTAAATTGGTATTTTTGCATGAAATTGAAATAGTTAGACTTGAATTTCTCAAAATCGAATAAATGAATTGGATTTTTTATTTCAAATTGTATTGTTGGATTTTTTTTTAAATGATTGATAACTAATTAATTGTATTAATTATTGAAAATTTTAAGTTAACCTTGTTATTTATTTATTTATTTTTTTAAAAATGTTATCATAAGATGAATAATCCTTTTAATATTTCATGCCTTAAACTTTAATTATTATTATTTTTATGCCATAGTTATTTAAAATATCTACAAATGTGTGAAATTCTATATATGCCATTTTTTTTATTGAAATATGTAATTGAATGCAAAAAGTTTAAATTGAACGTATTCTCATTATGAATATTTTGAACTGGTGAAAGAGTTAATTTTTTTTATAAAAGGTATAAGACACTTAAAGAAAAGTGAAAGAGTTTTCAGAACGATCTTAAGGAATTGTGGTTAACACCTAAGTAGTGAGTGAGTTAGACGGTTTGATTTACAAGTTTTAGACTTATTGCGTATGTGAATTTCTATACCCAGGAGGTTAGTGCTTTAAAGTCACAACTTACTAGTGCAATGGTGTGCCTAGGTTGGTTGGATGACGGATGCACTGTCACTAAGGCACACAGGCCTAGTGGTAAGGGATGATTTATCTACTCTCTTAGGGGTGCCATACTTTTCATGAGCGATTAACTCTAGATTGATTAAAAATTTAATGAAATAAGCAGCAACATTGTTAAAGTCTTGTTAAAATAAACCTATTCAACATAGTTGGAGTCTAAAAAAAAAACTTGCGAGTTGGAGGTGAAATTCTTTTGTAAAGATGTTTAAAGTCAGTTCTAAGAGAAGTTTGGGAGACATTGAATATCCTATCAGTATTGGTGAGATCGAATGATAATTTGAGTTATTTGATTGGTATGAATCCATAGAAGGGTTTAGTTTTTACCGGTGGTACCAAAAAGGCATGGTTATTGTTTACAAACATTTGTAATCGACTGTTATATTTGACCTTGTATGGCTTGGGCCGAGACTTATATTCGCTTTTTTCTCTTGAGAAAAATTGCTTTAGTTTAGATTAAGTTAATTTACTGAACTTCATCGTCGAGTGATAGTTAGGTGGTTGTGTAAAATAATGTTATTCTTTTTTATTCTCTTAAAACGTTGGGCCCGAGCTCGTATTTATTCTCTCAAGTGATTCTAAAACTTTTGTTGCTATAAGTTCTTTGATGGTATTCTTTTGCTGGGGAGGTATAATTTTTATTTGCGTAAATTAGGAATAAGTCCATTTTTAATGAGGTGTTTGGGAATTAGGCCTTATCAAAAGTATAGTATTTCATAAAGTTCTTTTTTGAAATTTTTAGTAAATAATGGACCATTATACCCTTTTCTGTTCTAATTAAAATTACACAAAAAAAGAAAAAATTATGATTTGCAATAAATATTCGTTTCTATTTTACATTTTCATTATTGACAGAACTTTTTCCTGACTAATTGTGATTATATCACGTCATGAGTTTGGGTTCAATTGCTTGTTTCATTATTGACTGGCGTATACTATATTCCATCTAAAAATCTTAGTGCAGATCTGAAATATTTCATAAATCTGTTTGTTTTGCATTTTCATATATTATTTTTCACTTTAATCAATTATTGAGTTTTATTTTGGGTTTTTATTTTCGATTCTAATATTTGGTTGTTTATTTTCTTCAATGAAAATTTTTTTTTCGTTGTAATCTATTATAACACAATTTCCAACCGGAGATTGAATAATTTGTAGAAAATGATATAGTAACTACAAATAAATCTTACAGAAAATGATACAATGATACCATATGTTCAAAAATTGAATATCATTTTTTTAATATAACACTACGAAATAATTCAAATGAAAATCATAACATGATCAAAAAATCATAACTTGTATATCATTATTTATTATAAATGATACAAGCATAACAAGGAAACTGATTGGTATACCATATTATGTTGGGTGTATCATTTTCTATTGAGTGTATCGTTTTCTGTTAAATGTCTCATTTTGCATATCATTTCTGTTGGCTGTTTCATTTTCTATTGGATGTTTCATTCTACAAAATGATACATATGAAACAATTTGTTGAAGCAGACCATCTTAGGAAAGTTATAAATATGTCTCATTTTTAGATTCATTTTTTCATCTTTATATTTTTCTTCAAATGCTTTAAATGTGGTGCGAAACGATAATGGATGATCTGAGAGGATACGATAAAAGCGCAATGAATGCGGAGAGAACAAAGACGAAGAAGAAGAATCAAATTTTGTTCAGTTATTATTATTTTTTTATATATATATTAGCTTTGATTATTTGTTGTTTGGTTGTTTAGAAGAAGAAGAAACGTGTTTCCTAATTTTGGATGGATTCAAAATTTGAGGGTATTTTAGGAAGAAAAATAAAAAATATGACCTATTACAAAACCATTCTTGTTTTGGGACTAAACCCAGAAAGGAATCCCCAAATGGGACCTAACCCTATATTACCCGTTTTTATTTTGGTGGTCTGATCTCTGTATGATCTTTGTTTAGCTCAGAAATATATTTTTCATTCTAGTTTTTCTTTCTTACTGATATGGTCAGTGTGCCTTTGTTTTTAGATCCCTAATTGTTATGGGATGTGCCCTTGTTGTTGTTCTTTTAATCAGTCATTGGAGTTGTAAAACTATATTTGTTGTCGAGTCAATATATTTAGTAGTGTTAAAATTCTTCTTAGAGACCCTTATTTCTGGTCAGAAGGCTTGGTCTGAGGTCGTGGTAAATCATTCTGTGGTTCACACAAGTTCTTTCCATTTTGCTAGTTATAGACTGAAGTAGTTCTTGATGAGATAGTAGCCTAAGAACTAATTCCTTCTTGTTGTTTGCTTGGCAACACCTTATCCTTATTGCTACGGTGTTGGTGGAAGTTTATTTGCAACTCTAGTTTGGGATAGGTTCACTAAATGCATGATTCTGTGATATTATGCTTTAGGTTGTGTAGTCATCAGTCGCTTATGTGGATTTGATTGGAGTTTTAGTGGTGAGTAAAGTTTAGCCTTAGTAAGCTTTGTCACGAGTAGACTATGTATGTTTGGCAGTCTTTAATCTTTTGATATGGTGATTAGCTAGTTTCGAGGTGTTTCAAATAAGAGACTTGGTGCATATAGGTCGAAGTGGGGAATGGTCATTGCTTTCTGTTGGAACAAATATCGTTTGTACCTTGGCGTTGTACTGTATATTCGATCGTCATAGGTTTGAGCATACTTAGTGGGGGTTATACCTTGATGGTTCACTTGTGTGAGTTAGATCTTGTGCTAGTAATGTTTGATTGATTTTGGTATTAGTTTAATCTTTCTTATGATAGTAATCTGCATAAAAGCTTAATTCTTGAGGGGGTGTTTGAAATATAGTACTGTTATTCTTGGTATTAGTAGGATAGTAACATCACAGTGTTAGTAAGGAATTATAAAGCTGTGGATTTGAGATCATTAGAAATTAACAGGTACGTAGATGATTTGAGAGTTTGGCTTAAATTTCAAAAACAAAATTTATTTAAGGAGGGTAGGTTGTAATAACCGTAAATTTTTTTAATTTACTCACTTCTAAATTAAAGTTATTTTATATTTTTTAAGTGTCTTGGGGTATCATGAGATAAGAGAGTTAAAATAATAATAATAATGATGATGATATTTTATTTGTATTTTTTATGAAATGAAATATGTATAATAAAAATAAAACACTACTATAATAATAATAATATTAAAGTTAGGATAGAAAATAGAAAAAAAAGTCTCTTTGTACATCGATGACAGTAAATGAAGTTTGTTTGTCACGAAAATTTTGTTGTGTTTTCTCGGCACGTAATTTTTGATATTCATTGAATCGGTTGTTGATAGGTTAATTCTAAACTTTGTTTGGTTTATTAAGTAACTTTTTAAAGAAATTTTTTTCTATATTTCGTTTTGATGCATAAAATTTAAATTTACATTTAAATTTATTTTAATTAAATAATAATATTAAAACATTAATATGGAATGAGTGTTTTAAAAATAAGTTTAAGTAATTTTTGTAATAAATCTTAATTAAATATATTCTTTTAAAATAATAATATAAAACAAAATAATAATTAAAAAAAAAGAGAACACACACCCTAGCGTGCCCCTTTTCTCCCCCTATTCAGAGGGCTCCGAGTGCTCCAAGCCCCCTTCCCTTTTCTTTTTGTTTCTTTAGGGGCTCGGGAGGGCAGCGCTCGCGCTTAGGCCAGGCCTGGCCAGTCCTCGCCTAAAGCCAGTAAAGCCTGACTTTAGATTCTTAATTTTTGATAAAAAAATATGGTTCTTAAAAAATTTAGATCTTTATATATGTATGTATATATTTTTATTATAAATCAGCTTCATGGGCCCAATCTACCCAGCTTTTGTAGTAAATTATTATAAGGCTTCAGCCCAAGTCCCAACCCAAAAATCCAATCGTGAGGCGTGAATCAATTTTTAGGCCTTTAGAACCTTCACTTTCAAGCTTTTGATGAAACCTTCACTTTCAGGCTTTCACTTTAGAAAAATTAAAATCGTAAATGCCATTGCCCTAGCCTCACCTCATCCCTTTGGATCCTCTCCCTAGTCTAATTACTAATCAGTCGCCGCCGCTGCCACACATAAGAGAGGCTTTACTTCTGTTAGCAGATACCACTACATAATCGAAAACAAAAAGTGAAACCGAGTCTCTAGCAACACATGAACTTGAAAATTTTGAGTTTTTGGTTGTCATGGTTATTTGGTACAATTTATTATTTGTTGTTAACAATGTTAGCAAATTGTTTCAAAGTGAAGACATGCGAATAAGTGTTGCTATAGAGCAATTAGAATGATTAATTACGTATTTTGAAGGGTATAGAGAGAAAGATTTTACAGATGTAATGATTGAAGCTAAAGAAATTGCAAGTGAAATGGAAATTGAACCCACATTTCTTTAAAAGCGTGTTATTCGTAGAAAGAAGTAATTTGATAAGTTTGTTAGTGATGAGGCTATGCAGTTAGCTGAAGAATCTTTCAGAGTTAATTATTTTTTGTTCATAATTGATCAAGCTCTGTCTTTATTTAAGAGCAGGTTTGAACAATTTAAAATATATAAGGCAACTTTTAGCTTTTTATTTGATTTGAAGAAGTTAGATTCTACGAGCGCTGAATGTTTGAAAAATTATTGTGACAAGCTTGAAACGTTCTTAGAACATGAGGAAATTTTCGATATTGATGGGAGAGATTTGTTTTTAGAATTAAAAGTGTTAAAAGTTTATTTACCAAAAGAAACAAAGAAGCCACTTGAAGTGTGTTAAACTATTTGAAAGGAATAGAAGGTTATTTCCCAAACACATGGATTGCTTATAGAATCTTTTTGACTATACCTGTTATTATTGCTTCTAGAGAAAGAAAATTTTTAAAATTGAAATTGATCAAAACTTATCTTCGATCAACCATGTCACAGGAAAGATTAAATGCACTAGCTATGTTATCTATTAAGAAGGATATTGTGAAAGAGTTAGATTACACAAGTTTAATTAGTACTTTTGTTACCAAAAATATAAGAAATATTGTATTTAAACTATAATTCTGAGTTATTGTAATGAGAAGTACTAAATTTTATGATTTTATTTTTTTAGTTATTATTAATTTGAGTTGATTTTATTATTTATTTTTTTAATTTGTATTAATTTTTAAAGGGCCTATTTGACAAGTTCACTTTAGACCCCCAAAAACTCAAGGTCGGCTCTGCTCGTGCTGCGCCTTATTTGAAGAATTTTTGTGAATAAATTTTTATGGTCGAATTTGTTCATTACTTAGAATTTGTTGAGTTTGTTTAGTAAATGAAATTTTAAATTTATCCAATATCTTTAACTAAGTGGTTGAATAATATTTGTTTACCAATGTTGTTTTTTAAATTATAATTTTTATTTATTTATTTATAAAATAATTTTAAAAGTTCTTTTTTAATCACTTAATTACAAATATTGTATGAATTTGAAATTTTATGTGCTAACCAAACTCAACGAGTTCTACGTAATGAACGAATTCAATTATAAAAATTTATTTGCAAAATGCTCCAAACAGTACGCAATAGGAGGTACTGCCTTTGAGTGAAGCACGACGCTCCCCATTTCGGTTTCTTTAGTGAAGAGGCCGCTGCCCCCTGTTTGTTTTGTTTTATTTCTGTTCTTGTCTTTTATCACACAGCCGTCGCCCCAATTTTTGTTTGTTGTTGTTTATATCATAATTAATATTTTTTTATTAAGAGTATAATTTTTTATTTAAATAGTTTATTATATTTTATAGAGGTTTAATAAAAAAATTATTATATATTTAAAATGTTCATGCTAAATAATTTAAATGATGACAAATGACAATTAAAGACTCACATACCGGTTGATAGAAATTACAACAGAGCAAAACTTGACATCGAAGGAGAGAGTCTTGGTTAGAACAGTTATTAGTAGTTATATGTAGTTTTTTTTATGAAATTTTATAAATATTAGTATTGTAATCATTGACACCAACTTCATCAATGCACAACAAATTTTTATATTTTATTTTATTTTTTATTTATGTAATAAAAGTAACATAATATAGATGGCTCTCGTTTTTCAAGAATTTTCAAGAGAGGATACTCAATATTTGCCGAGCAACCGTAGGTGAGTAACGATATTTCTTTCTTATAATCTTTGTTTCTATTTTACAAAAATTAATAAAATCTCATTTTATTAGTCTTCAATTATTTATTTTCTTGCCAAAGTTTCTTAATTTGTTCGCTCATTTAAATTTTAATAAAGTCCTAAAGTCAGGTATTGAACTTATGTTCCATCGCATTTAACATGTCGATGTCGATTTCGACGAAAAAAATTATTTTTGGTAAACAGCTGTGCATGGTAATGAATTTTCTTCTTCCCTCTTAAGTTCATGAAAGTCTTTATTTATTTATTTTTATTATTTTTAGTCAAAAATTATTCCGTAAAATCTTAAATATTCTTGGTTAAATCTTGTTTGTAATTAAGTGTTTGAAAGCGATTAATTCGCTTTATTGGAATTCTATGACTTTTTAGGATTTTGTAAAATCCTCTCCTTCAAGTCATTAAAGGTAAGGATTTTTATTTATTTTTGATTTACAAATGAGATGTATAATTGTGATTAATATTTTTATAATTGTTAAATTGGTTTTTTTGAATGAAATTGAATTAGTTAAACTTGAATTTCTCAAAATCAAATAAATGAATTGAATTTTTTATTTTAAATTGTATTGTTGGATTTTTTTTGAAAATGTTATCGTAAAATAAATGATCCTTTTAATATTTCATGCCTTAGACTCTAATTATTATTATTTTTATGCCATGGTTACTTGAAATATATACAAATGTGTAAAATTTTATATATGTTATTTTTTTATTAAAATATATAGTTGAATGCAAAAGTTTAAATTGAACATATTCTCATTATGAATATCTTAAATTAGAGAAAGAGTTAAATTAATTTTTTTTAAAGGTATAAGACACTTAATGGAAAGTGAAAGAATTTTCAAAATGGCCTTAAAAAATTGTGGTTGACACCTAAGTAGCGAGTTAGACGGTTTGAATTACGAGTTCTAAGCTTGCTGCGCAGGTGAGTTCTTATATCAAGTAGGTTTGTGTATTGAAGTAGGACGTCACAACTCAACTAGTGCAATAGAGTGCTTAAGTAGATTGTATGACGGTAAACTGTCACTAAAACACACAGGCCTAGTGGTAAGGGATAGTTTATCTACTCTCTTAGGCGGGTCAAATTTCTCATGAGCGATTAACTTTAGATTGGTTAAAAATTTAATGGAATAAGCAGCAATATTGACTCATCTGATTTGTTCATGTGTTCGGACATGCCAGGTCCTGCTGTATCTCATGCGTAATTGCACTTCTGAAATTTCTATTGAGAAATATTTGAATATTAATAATATAGTCATAGTAGCATTTTGGTGATTTCTGTTCAATTTTCTTTGACATAGACTATAAGTTCAATTTTTTTTTAGTTGTTTCATAGTAATAATTTAGATTAAAGTACTTGAATATTTTATCTTGATAATTATGTGCGTTGGTTTATGTTTTTGATTTGAAACTAGAGATTTTAAATTTATGCATGAGAAATTGGGATGGATAGCCTATAATTTGTTTTGAGTTGTAGTTTTGTTGTTGGAATCCAAGCAGAGTCCATGTATATTACTCTGTTTACATTTATTACAGATCATTTTATAAACGATTATACTGTTAGATTATTAGAAAAATAAGAAAAATTCTGTCAAATTTTTTTATAAATAAATTAATACTTAAAATAATCTTCATAAGTTTTGAGGCGTGACAAAAAAAAAATTCACGTAAGCTCCAATCCATATAAAATAAATAAAAAATAAAAACAATCATAAAAAGAACACAAGATATACATAGTTCAGCTGACTGTCTACCTCAACAGGAAAACAAGAAGAAATAATCTACTATTATCAATAAAGATTACAAAAATTAATTCTACACTCTCTAATATCTAAATATGTGTCTCAGTCTAATATATTCGAATCTCTCTTTACATTCTCTGTCATCATCTGAGCCTTTCAACTATATTTTCACATTGTGTCTCACTATTTATGTGTATTAAGATTTTTAGTACTTAAATCCTGTTAAATATGTTTCAATGAAATTCCAACTAAAATTCAACTCAACAAACTTGATTCACCATAATCAGATTCGAGTCCATCGATCCCAACAATTATTATTATTATTTAGATCTGGACGCGTCTCTCCAAATTGGATCATATAGCCTTTTTGATTCCTGCTTCTCTCTTTCAGACTTTCTTCTACTAGGTTTTGCTTTACCAAAAAAAATACATTCTATTTTAATTTTTAAATTTGATCGATTTGTTTTCGAATCCATAAGCAAGGAGGAATGCTATGGTCCTTTAATTTACGTTAAAGAAAAAATTAAAATAAAAAAAAATGAATAGAGGGTTTGGGTGCATGTTGTGTTTTTGAAGCCAATACATGCTGGTGTATTTTTTCTAGAGCCGATTTAAAATATTTTTTATAATTTAAATTATTTATTTTGTAAATTTTTTCAATAAGTTCTTAATATAAAAAATTAAGTTAATTAAATATTAACAATAAAGTCATTATATTAATTGTATAAAAAGATATGAATGGTAAATATAAGTTTTTAAGAAATAGTTAACGGTACTGTTTAACTATTGTCACGTAACAAAGTCGGGACTTAAAAAAAATTGTATTATATTGGTGTTTGAAAATGTTATTGTTAATAATTTTTAATTTTTTACTACTAATTTTAGTTATAAATTATAAATTTTTTTAAATACTCACAATTTCTGCTATAATTTATAATTATTTTTTTTCTTTTATTTTAACTATAAGTTATAATTTTTACCAAGCACTCATAATTTCTGTTACAAGTTAAAATCTATAAACTACTAGTAATAATTTTACCAAATACCCCGTATATCTAAAAGTTTATTAGATTCGCATAATTAAATTGATGTTACATTAAAATTGAACTAGGCGATTAATTTTTAACTTCTAGTGATACTATAATACCATCTAGCTGGTTGTAAATTATTTTATTACTTTTTAAAGTATATTTTAATAATGGCTCATTGCTTAAAAATTTATGGCTCTATAAATATTTTTGGTCATTCGTGTAGAAAGTTGGTTTTCTCGTAGAGTTTTCTACTCTAATTATTTTCTCCTCTTAAAATGATATTTTGTTGCTTCTAACGCAATTTTTTAATTGATTTTATTGCCTCATTTTACTATAGTTTATTTTTTTTAAAGCTAAAATAAGTTTTAAGTCCTGTTTTTTAACACCAAATTTTAGTTTTTATTTTTTATTTTTTTTGACTTTTAACCTTTTAGCCGTTTTGCTTATTAACTTAAAATATTTTTATATATTTTTTGAGATATCATAACTTTTATTACAAAGATATTTTTTTATGAAAAAAATTATATTTTTAAAATTTACTCATCGAGATCTATCAAACAAAATTTATATTAAATATAAAATTATATAAAAATAAATAAATAATTATAACAACTATTTTTTTAACTTAGCTTTTAGCTTATTGTCTTATTGTATTCTAACATAAAGTCACTTTAAATAAAAAAATTTTGACTTATTGACTTCTAATTTTAAGTCACCTTTAAAAAAAAATTCACTAAATAATTTTTATTTATTTATTTAGTTTAAAGTAATTTTAAGCAAAAAAACCTTGATTAAAACTAAAGCAATGTTTAGAGTGTTGAATTAGATTAATATGGATATAAAGTCACAAGATTAGTAATTCTAAGCTTTATTTGTTTTGAAAAATTAAGAAAGAAATGATTAGATTAATAGATAATTCTCACCTATCATTTTTTTTTCTCAATAGCATTAAAAGTTTTACGTTTATATTGTAAAATTTAAATTAATAATTCGATGAATAAAGAATTATAGATTCTTTATTCATAAAATTAATAATACTAGAGGCTTTTTGATATTAGTATAAGACGTCGAATTATCTATTTTTTTTAAATACATAATTTTATTTTAACAAATTTAAACTAAATTTTCAATAAATACATAATTTCATCTCTAATTTATTAATATATCAAAACATATGGAACGCTTAGTAATATTCCTCCATTCTATCTAATTCAATTTTATTCAAAATATCAAACAATACCTAAGTTAACAAATTTTATTCGAAATAACAAACAATACCTAAGTTAACAAACTGCGGCTGAATGAATTTTTTATGTACTGACGTTTTCAGAATAATAAAAAACAACTATCGCCGGTCAACGCGCTAACTCACCGATCACCATCTACCTCCTCTAAATATGGTTCATTTCAATCCAGTCTTACCGATCTATCCCGATTCAGAAAGTGGACCAGATTTCCAGATAAATTCCGAGCTTTATTATGCTGAAGATCCACAGATCTAGAGAAGAAGCCACCGGCATTGATTAGGGTTTGGAGATTTCTCACGGAGAGAGGGGGCCGAATCGCATCGCATCGCATCGGCCAAATGTGTTCATTTTTCCCAGCGACCTTCCACAGCTTCGACACGATGACTCCATTCGCAGCTTCTTTTCATGGCCGTTCGTGCTCGCATCGTCTGAAACAGCTCCGTAAGCGGTCTGGTCGCGGTATTTTGAGTTGACATTCGGCTTTTCATTATCACCGACCGACTTTTAGGGTTAGAAAATATCTGCTTGGGCGTATGTATATGTCTAATCTGCTCGGTTTATGTTTGAATTTCGATCGTGATTGAGGGAATTGATCTGGATAAGATAGGGTGAGGGGAATTCGCGTGTAGTTTCTTTGAGTGTTGGGATCCGTTGGGGTTTCGTAAGTTTGATTGCCTTGGATTTGATTTGGTTTTTGGAACGTTTGGAGGCTCTTGATTCAGGCTCAGTTTGTAAGCACGATCCACCGACGTTGAGGTACTTGACTCTAATAACTTTGCAGCTTCGATTGGGTGATTTTGGAGCTAAAAAGGAAAAAAAAAAGGGGCGGCCTTGAACACATTTTCCCCTTACTATTCAAGATTTGTTTACTTCGTCCTTGTTCTATTGATTGAATATATTTTAGTCCCTAAAGTAAGTAATTTGAATCTATTAAGGCGAATTACTAACCGATGTTGGGCCCATTTTAAAAAATTGGAGTTTTTAACGCATTTGTCTCTTTAACCATTCCAAATATGTTTACTTTTTCTTTGATATTTTGATTAAATATATCTAGTCCTTAACAAATCAATTTGAATCTATTTAAATCAAATCAGCAACTGATATTACGTAAATAGACAAAAAAAAAAAAACATTGTTAACTTTAGTATTATTGCTTGTTTGTTTAATATTGTTCTGTCTATCAACATCACAATTAGTTTGGACTAACAATGAAGAATTTGCGGTACTTGTCTCTAATACATTTACAGCTTCGCTTGGGCGATTTGGAGTTAAAAAGAGGGGGAAAAAAAAGGAGGGGGGTGGGTGGGTGGGGAGTTAACACATTTTTCCCTTTAACTATTCAAGATTTGTTTACTTCGTCCCTTAGCTCCTGATTGAATCTGTTTAGTCCGTACACTATTCGAGATTTGTTTACTTTGTCCCTTAGCTACTGATTGAATCTGTTTAGTCCGTAAACTAAGTAATTTGAATCTATTAAGTCGAATCACTAATCGATATTGGGCTCATTCGAAAAAATTGGAGTTTTTAACGTATTTGTCTCTTTAACCATTCCAAATATAATCACTTTTTCTTTGCTCTTTTGATTAAATATATTTAGTCCTTAACAAATAAATTTGAATCTATTAAAATCTAATTAGAAACAAATATTATGTTAATAGACAAAAAAAAAAAAACATTGCTAACTCTGACGTTATTGCTTGTGTGCTTATTTCGTATAAGTATTTTTATTTCTATCAACATAACAATTCGTTTGGACTAACAATGATGACTTTGATTTATTTTTGTCCTTTTGTACCTTTTTGGCATATTAGTTTTAAAAAAATTTCATTGTCTTGGTCAGAAGAATTGGGAAGGATCAAATTGACCAAATGATGAGAAAAACACTAAATACGAAACAAATAATATAAATATGATTTAGTGGTTTATTTTAACTTATTTTTGTTCTTTTTGAACTTTTTTTCATCTTTTGATTTTTTTTTTTAACCAATTCAATTTGTCTTGACAAGAGGAATTGAAAAATAAACAATTGTGATCAAAGAAGAAAAAAACTTCACTAATGATAGAAATGAATAAAATAAAATAAATAAATAAGAAGATATCCCAAACGAGACCAACATTTGTTAGTGATTTAACCTAATATATTCAAATTAATTTGTTTAGGGACTAAATAGATTCAATCAATAGATGAGAGCCCAAATAAACATGTTTCGAATAGTTAAGGGTACAAATTTAT
>JAOTRH010480396.1:0-25514 GCA_034768845.1 Heliamphora exappendiculata
CGGTAGGCGGCGAATCATTCTTAAAGAAACTGCGATTGCAGGACTCGATTTGCAAGTTCTATTCATGTTGTTTCTGTTATTTCATATTCCTGTAATTTCATATTATTGTAATTGTTGAAAATTAATAAAAATATATTTTTTGAATCACCGAGCATGTATATATTTACGGCGTTGAATTATCTCCCAACAGACATTATTAGTTGAATAGCTGTGCTTTTTGGTCTATAAGTTGGATTCTGAATTATATGTAACTAAGCTTACGTATAGAAATTTAACAGGTAATTTGGCTGAGTAATTGATTTCTCAGGCTTGGTTTGGTGTTTGATGGGTTACATCAATTAGCACTCGTTTCTAGTTCAAATTTATTGTATCTTGAAGATATTGTCTCCATTTTTTTTTTCTGAATGTTTTTCTTTGCCTACTTATCACGAAGTGGATTTTAACAAGGTCCCTTTCTCTTTTATTTTTTTCCTTTTTTTGGGTGTGCGTGTGGTTATTGTGTTGTGTTGTAGGTGGTGTTGAATAGCTTAATATATATTGTTAGACCAATTTCTTAACAGTTTAAATTTTTAAAACAATTGGTGACTTAACATGGCATTAGAACTCTAGTTCCATGAGGTCTTGATTTTAAATCTCGTGATGTATTTTCCTGTTATATTTGTTATTGTCTACTTTGTGTGTTGGTACACTTATTTAGTTTGTTCACCTCTCTATGTGCGAAATAGAATCGGACATGAAGAGAAATATTAAATAACTTGATATACATTATTGGGTCCATTTCCTAATAGTTTAAGTTTTTGGAACACTTGATAGCTTAACAGATTGGATCCATCAGGTTCATACTTCTCGTGGAAAGCATCATCAATGGGAAAGTATGTGTCTAATGCGAAGACATTTCTTGAGAAGAAGTGAGGAAATTTGGTTGCTTACAAATTTCTGCATAAACTGTCTGTTATCAGAGGGTTTCAATTAGCAATGAAAAGATCCCAGGAATATTTGCCGGTTTTACTGGATCTTAAGGTTATATTTTTATCAAAGACCACCAGTAATTCAATCCAATACAAAAGTATCATTACTTTTAGCACATGAAAAAATAAAACAATTAAATATACACAGTGAATATATTGAAATACAAATGCATTGTCCAATTGAGTAAGCAAACTCACAATCTCCAAATCTTTGGCAGTATATTTGTAATTGTCAATTTCGTTGAAAATAGAAAATAAAATGAATATCTCTATTTTTTTTCGCATTGTACAGATTGATTGACGTAGAACTCTATTAAAGGGACTTTAGTGTTCACAAATTTCAATGGGCTCCATGCCAACCAATAAATTGAAAACAATTAATACATGGGCGTATAAAATAAACCAATAGAGCAATCACTATCAAGTAGTAGTCACTATCAAGTATCAGTGGTTGGTTGGTTAATTAATGTCTATGCTCCATTTGAATAAGTTATGTTCATAATAGAAACAAAAGGAAAAGATTTGTGCTGGTTGTGCTTGAGATGGTAGGAAAAAATTCAATATACTGTGGTTAAAAAACATTTATTAAATGGGATGTTAAGAAACAAAATCAGCTATAGATGTCACTCATAACTTCTAGAACAAATGTTGTTGTCCTTAAATCTTCTTTAATAATAGCTTAAACAATATCAAAATGAGCGTTAGATAATTTTAAAATATTAAAGCTAATTATGATAACATTGAATGATTAAAATACCAAAATAATGTACACGCTGAGTATCTTGTATTACAATGTTAGATACAATAATATTTTTTTCAACTTAACTTCCAGTGTTGGTGTCTATGGCCAGTCCATAGAGCAAAGTTCTTCATCAAATACACAGATGTCAAAAAGTACACCATCTTGGTATTCAAAAAGCAATTGAAAATCTTAAGTCAATCCGTGATCATAACTAATTTGGTGCCAACAACCGTGATAATCAGAATTCACAATTTTTATTATTGAAGTGTGCCATCTGCTTCTCAATATCACAATTTTATTAGCAATAATTGTCAAAAAATGATGGTATACAAAGGCAATTTTCTAGATAAAAGAAGATAATCTAGTTTAGTATTAGTGTAGTGTTTTTTGTACCGAAGAGTGTTTAGTTAAGAGTGATAATTTAAGAATAAATAGTGCGTCGTTTGGTTTGACATGATTTTAATAAAATTATTATGAAATTAGAAAAAAATGAAATAGTAATAGTCTCGGGACTATTACTATCCCGGGACTATTAAACCCACCTGAGTGGTGAGATAGAAATAGTACCAAAATGGGAGCTTATGGTAATCAGTAGAGACTATTTGATAGTCCAATTCCCCTTTTAAATTGGCAAACCAAACAAGAGACTATATGAAATTATTCACATGTAGTCCAATCCTACCCCTCTTAGCCCTCAAACAAACAGGACCTAAAAGTTATAAAATTTCAAAACAGGACAATACTGACCATAAATAAAATTTTTAGAAATACAAAATTAAAACCAAGAAGAAATCATACAGAAAACGCTTCATCGAAATATGCAATAGACAAAAGATTGTAAGAGCGGGAGACAAAAAATTAAGCTTAAAAGCCAAAGAAAAGCAACAAAATATATGGTGAAGAGCTTTAATACTGAAAACGAAGAACAAAAAATGGGTACCCTGAGTCATTCTTAATTAACATTGATGGGTTAATGAATTTCACATCTTAAAGTTACATGCGCAGGAAATTTAATACTGGTGTAAACAAAAATAATTCTAAGAGAATGTGATAGAGACTTTACAGGTTGACAATAATGATACCAAACGACACAACGAGTTTTGGAGGTTGACAACAATGATACCAAACGACACAACAAGTTTATGTGTGTGTTTTTGCCGATCCAAAAAAAAAGAAGTTTATCATAAAGCCAAAAATTGTATCCAAAGAAAGAATTGAAAATAAATTCCACACCTTAGCACAAGAGGATTCACAAATCAAGCAACAACAACCAGTGCTCTGCGCTGAAATTTGAGAAAATCGAAACCAGAAACATAAAAACCAAATGATTTCTTAAAAAACATGACTTTGTGTCTACCATTATTGGTACGACGGGTAGACGTAAACTCAAGAGAGAACGGGAAGCATCATACATAGTATACCGCCAGATTAGAGTTCTGAAATGAATCACAGTAGGCTTAAGGTTGAAGCGATGCTTGCGAAGATGGAGGAAACAGAGCCGAATTATCAATGGTCTCAGAATCAAAACAGTCATCACAGGTCTCTAAAACCCCAATATGCTTTGTAGCTTTTGCAAATGGCGAGGTAAGTAAGCTTAAATCTAAGAACCCTAGAAAATTCAATAAACATGTGTTGAATGAAAACCAAAAGAGGAAGTCTCACATAATCACATGGCTAAGAAGAGGTCGTACCTCAACCACAGAACAATATCCGCAAGACTCGAGAGAAAAAATGACGACGACATAGATTGGATAAAGAAAACCTTCTCTGGAAGAGCACCTGGAAGAAACAGAGCAGGTAGAGAGAATGAGAGGTCTTCCGGAGTAAACCCAATAGTAAAGAAGGAGCCGAGCCAGAAGGCAAGATATCGTATACGAATCTTCAGAAGTCAGAACGAGTATAAAAGTGGGATTAAAGAGAGAGAAAAACTTGGAAAGAAAAATAGCAATTGCGTGAAAAGACCAAAAAGGGCAGACGAAAAAATGTGCGGACAAAAGTACTGTTCACAACCTTCAGGCTTTATTAATAGGGAGGGAGGGAAATATATATATATATATATTTCCTTTTTTTATTTATTGTTTTTTGGTTTGATTTCCCTTGTTTCAGTCCTTCTACTTCCTGAACCAGTTAAGGTCAATTTGAGTGCTGCTTGCAGGTACACACATGATATGGAGCTTGATGATGCTGTCCACACAGCAATTTTGACTCTGAAGGAGGGGTAAGAATCAAACATTTTTCTAGTGCCTGTGATACTAGGAATGCCTATGGGTCACTTGTGAAGTTTCTTTTCTATTTGATAAGCCATGCTTGGCCTCAACTCCCCCACAACTGCCCCAGCCCCAACAGGAGAGCACATCCAATCTCTTCTATGAAAAAATACAATCCTACATTAATAAAAAATACATGCAATCTTTGAGCTTGTCTGGTCATGATCCTTTGCTTCTTTCATAGAGGTTTTGTTATTTGGTGTCAAGATAGTGCATGCCTAACATCTCTAACGCACATAAAAAAAAATAGCCTTCCCTCGTTTTTGCCATTTAAATAGCCGCATCTAACCTTTTTTTTTTTGTCCACATATTTTCCAGATTTGAAGGACAAATCTCTGAAAAGAACATTGAAATTGGCATAATTGGTGCTGACAGAAAATTCAGGCAAGTTTCCCTTTTTCCTCTTACTCGACTGCTTGGGCTATACTTTTGTGATCATGTTTGCTTCCATTGCAGGGTACTAACACCATCGGAAATTGCTGATTACCTGGAGGAAGTTGAGTAACTGGAAACCAGAATTTTCTCTTGTCTGCGAAGATGTACGATGAGTCGCAAAATCTTCTTCTGAAACGAGGTTGTTCTTACATTAATGTTAAATCTGGTTAACTTGTAGAAAATCTATGAATTGACAACTGTCCATGCACTACTTGTCACAAACACTTCTTGTTTATGGTTGGTTACACAGAGACATGCATGCTGTAATTAATGTAGGTTGAATCTCATTTCAGTTCGTGCCTCATAAAATGCTTCATCTTACTCTGATACATTATTAAAAAAATCCCCTGGCTCAGTGGGCTTCGATATGTTGCGAAGGCTGCATCTTAACAATTAATCAGGCGATTCTTACTTTTGGTGTTGGTTTACTCATTTCCTCATCTACATGCTCTATTCCTTTTCTTTTCTTTTTTTATAACAAATTTGTCCTTGACCTCTAGTGCTTTGCATTGTCTTGCTTTAGGGCATCCATCACATTTGCTACATAGTGTTATTGGATCAAGTATCAATGATGATTAATATTACTTTTTGATAATGAAGTTGTTCAGAAAATAATCTCTCAGTGATTCAAATCCGGTCATAACTATATGCGCAGAGTATGAGCACTCTGTGTGTCAGTAGGGCATCAGGAACAGATTAAAATTTTACGGCAGCTCGTGGAAATTGAATCAATTCATATTCTTATATTAGTAATTATTTCTCTTCATATCATTTATTCAGAAAACAGTGACACATTAGTTTTTAGTCACACATTATTAGGGCCTCCTTATTGAATTTGTTCAGGCAATTTCACTAGTCGTTGAAGGTACCTAATTGTCGACATCTGACAAAGAGGAAGGTATGTGTTCAGGAGGAGTTGGTTCGTCTTCAGGAGGAGTTGGCTCGCCTTCTGGAGGAGTTGGTTCGTCTTTGGGAGGTGCTGGTTGACCACGACCTCCTCCTGATTTCTTTTTAGATTTGCAGACGCACTGTTGTGTCCAAGGTGCGCATTCGCCATTTAGGTGACCCTCTTTCTTGCAGACTAATTTGCAGTTCAAGATTTTTCTATAAGTACATTTCCCTTTGAATTTTTGGCTGATTTCGTAGCAAGGTTCATCCACACCGTGCACTTCTGCAACTGCATACACCAAAAAATAAATGCATTGGTTGGAGTTGGTTCAATATGCAAACAAATCAGAGAGAAAGAGAGAGACATACAAGAAGCAAAGATTAGGAGCAACGCTAACATCCCAAACAACTTCGTATCCATTTGTCTTTGCTCTGCAATCTTCTTCTTCTTTTTTTCCCTTTCTTTCAAGTCTCTGTTATGTCATTCACAGGATGATTTCAAGCTCATAAGAAGTTGATTTTATAGTAAAAACCATGGGATCGGAGAGTTTAATGCGAGGAAAGTGTGAGGCAAGGCCAAGCCATGGTATACTTGCATGTAGACTTCATGCAATTGCAGGGTTTTATAGCAAGCAATACATTTTGTTAGTTGGGATTTATTGAGACATACCCAGATATGTGTTTTTGGATTGGCTTAAAATCTCCATTTATTTATCTTTCTCATCTCCATTTATTTATCTTTCTCATCTTGACTTTAAGATTTGTTTCTAATTGAATACAATTTTTCTTTACCTTTTTTATTCCTTAAAAAGTTGGGTAATTTTGGCCTTAGTCCTATTATGGCTAATAATGCAAGGTTAGTCCCGCCTATGTTTTAGTAAGTTTAGTTCCATTAATTTTTTTTTATTTTTAAATTGTTCTTAATTAATGCATTTCCTGTTACTTTGATATATTTTTTTCTTACAATTTTTTTCAAAATTAGCGATAAAATCTATCCTAACTCGTCAATCAAAATCTAAAATCTGGCAGAATTTTTAATGCTTTCAGTTGCCATTGTTTTAAAACTCTCAAATTTGAAATAGTGACAAAAATATTATTTACAATATTTAGTAAAAAATAATAATTTTTACTCAATATTATAAATTGATAAATTTATCATTGATTGAATTAAAATTAAAAAAATAATACAATTAATAATATTTAAATTGATAATATTTATCATTAATTTTATGATAAGTGATAAATATCATTTATCTGCAATATTACTTTTGCTGCAATACACAAAGGTTTTTGTTCGTGCACTTTTGGTACATTCAATTCTCTCTCTCTCTCTCTCTCTCTCTCTCTCTCTCTCTCTCTCTCTCTCTCTCTCTCTTATATATATATATATATATATATATAAGAAATAGTTTATAATTTACATTAATAATACTATATAAAAAGACAACTAAATAGAGACCAACTATAAAAAAATATATTTCAACTTACCGTTCATATGCATGTGAAACTTAACAAATTTGTGAATTTGATATGCATTGGATGATTAAAATATATTTTATATGATATTTGATTATTTATGTACAAAATATTTTTTAAATCACATTAAGTCCATTGTATTCCTGCTATACACACTTTTTGTTCTCTCTCTCTCTCTCTCTCTCTCTCACTATATATATATATATATATATATATAGTATTAATGTACGTTCATTGACACCTGTTATATGGCAATTCTAAGTATTTAATTAATTTTAATTAGTTATAAATTTTGATAATAATCATTATGCTATAAAAAAATTACATTAAAAATCAAAATTAAAAATTGTTGATTATGAGTAAATAATTACCATCATTCATAAATTATACCTCATATATATATATCAAGGAATGAGCCAAAAATTGAATAAATAAAGGGCATAATTATTGCTAGATAGTTTGTTAACTTTAAATGATACAATTGAGAATGACAGATGATGTGATATAAGAGATTTTTTTGTTTTTTTACATTTTTTATTATAAGACAAATAAAAAGTACAAAATGAGGTAAGATATGTAAAAGCGGGGTTAAAACTGAAAAAATGACATTTTCAATAGCCATGCGTCCAATTATAGTAGTACATATAATTTTTACCGATGATAGAGGAAAAATTGCTTCTCTCAATTAAATTTCTATTTTTCACATTCATATTTGGTGTAATAGTATTAATGTTGGCAAAATAAATTGCAAAACTGTGTTAGTAAAAAAAAAGTACAATAAAAATAAACTCTTTTTACGGTTCATTTTATTTTTCAATAATGCTATGTCACCATCTTTTTTTACCATCTCACATTTACCACGCAAATTGTCACCATATTTATATCAAATATGAGTAGTGGAACACATTAAACCTGCATTATAATATATATGAGTTTGTAAACAAGCTTAGATAAGTAATTCGTCTCGTTAGATAACCCAACACAAAATTGAGTTTTTTTTTTTTTTGCTTAAATAATTTTAAATCAAAAAAATTTACTTGGTAAAAGAAAAAATGGGTAAATTACACTGATCTCTCTTAAACTCTTGATCAAATACAATTAATTTTATTTTTTTGAACAAATTACACTGACACCCCTTAACAATTAACGCCGTTAATAGAATTGATAAAAAGACAAATTTACCATCAGCATTAATTCTGTGTTAGTGTTAGAAAAAAAAATGAGAGAAAGAAGAAGCAACAACGCAGCGCTGCACCCTCCTCAAACGCTGCTCAGCTAGCCATCGTCGGCGCCATTGTCGTCGCCGTTCACGCCATCCACGCCGACCACCACCACCGGCGACCCCTCATCGTCGTTCCTTCACCGAATTGTCGGTCTCTCTCTCTCTCTCTTAAATCGTAAACCCTCACCCCCAACGCGACGGCGAACAACGGTAGAGGCGGCGAAGGGGTACTCGGTAGCGACAACAGATGTGGACGGCAATTGCGGTGACCGGCAACGAACTCTCATATCTCTCTCTCTCTCTCTCTCTCTCTCTCTCTCTTAAATCGCAAACCCCCACCCTCAAGGCGACGGCAAACGACAACAGAGGCAGCGATAAGGTACCCGGCGGCAACGACATGTGTGGATGGTGGTGGCGGTGACCGGCAACAGAGGTGGCGATGGCGTAGGTGTTGCGTGCAGTGGTTGGGGGTACAACGCCGTTCTTCCTCTTTTTTTTTTCTTTTTTTTTGAGCTATTACACTCATAATCAATTGTAAAATATAAATTATTTCTCGATCGACAACGTTTACTACCCTTTTGACGACCAAACGCAACTAGTGAACGGACTCGATCGCCAGTAAATTACTCTGACGAATTTAAACCGAAAAATTATTATTTTATAAACTTCATAAAAAAAAAAGAAAAAGAAACGGCTGCTGCATTGAATGACAAAATGGGAATAGATTTAATGACATAAACGGTGACAGACGGAACCTTAACGATTTTAGTTAGTATGTAACAACATTTAAAGCTGTAAGGGAGGTCAATGTAATTTGTCCAAAAAGATAGAATTTATTGTATTTAACCAAAATCTAGGAAATCAGTGTAATTTACCCCCGAAAAAAAGGTGGCTTAATGATTATGACCTTAATTGGCAACTTGGCTTTTTTGATTTTTTGACTAAAAATGTAAAAAAAATCAATTTTACCCGTTTGGTAAAAAAATAAAAAAGTTAAAAAATTAAAAAATCAAATCAAAATACAAATTTTTAGAATATTCAAATCAAACTTCCATCACTTCTAAAATACAATAATACCACTTATTCATAATTTATTTATTACCACTATCAGCTACATATAATTGTTAATATTAAATATATAAAAGGGTAAAAATATTAATTTTGAACAAAAAACAAAAAAGCTAACGTTTTACCCAAACAATCAACTTTAAAAAAGTTACCTTAAAAGCTAAGTTACCAAACAAACTATTTTGAACTCAATTTAGCTTTTTGACTAAAAATACAAAAAAATAAAAAAGTTAATTTTTAAACTAGTTGCCCTAAAAGCTTATTTGACTTAAAATAACTTTAAGTCAAAAGACAATAAAGAATTAGTCAAATGACATTAAATGGTATAAAAGTTGTTAAATATAATTTAATATTAAACATACATCTTGTTTGGTAAATGTTGACGAGTAAATTTTCAAAATATAATTTTTATAAAAGATAGATATGTATAATAGGAATTATGATGTTTTTAATTTATAAAAAGTATTTTCAATAAATAATTAAAAAAGAGGAAATAGTTGAAAATCATTAAACAAAAAATCCAAAAGTAAAAATTGCTAAACAAATAAATAATAAATTTCTTAGTTTTAAAATACTAAAATAAACTTTTAGTTGGCAACAAAAAAGTCATTATTGCCATTATAAAAAAAAAAATCTAAGTGCACAGTTAAATCACAAAATCAACTACCAATCACCGTATTTTAAGCAACATTTCATAGTAAAAGTTGTAGCAGTAGACTTCTTACTTCAGGAACATCCTCTTTCCTCTTTCCTCTTTCCTCTTTCCAGAGCTAAATATTAATGCTCCTAAGTCCTACCACCAAATAAATTGTTGATAAATGAGCTCTACATTTCATTGTATCTCCGTGCTAAGCTTAACCTCACTTGGGTTTCAGGATATTAAATACAAATTCATCCTTTACTCATATAACTAAGATTGCCATAACTCAGTATTTTCCTCATCAAACTATCAAAGTAACTGCAAAATTATATGGTCTTAGACTCTATGGTCCCACCACTTCACATGGACATGGTGATCAAGGTAGTTCAACCCCTACCCTGTCCCTGTGAGAACTCAAATCAAATGCCCCACAGCTAAAAACGAATGCTTCTACAACATCTATCAATGAATTGAACTTTTTCTGTATAGACTTTCCAGGGGAGTTGGCAAACAGAGAAAGTTCAAGCTACAGGGATGATGCAGGGGCGCTGCATGCTGAAAGAACAGTTCAAACCTCCATTTTTACTGAAATGCAAACTTAATAAAAGGAGTAATTATTCGGTACTCACATAGTACCATGTGGTAAGTTCACGTAATACTCCCACCCAATATGGTGGCGACATATTTTACAGTAGGTACAAGATGATTTATTTTTGTTGGATTGTTTTGAAACGAAAGGTGATTTACATTGTATGAGTTGCAATCATTTATTTATCGAAAGCATCACGTGGCATCACTTACATAGTACTCCGGGAGTATTTAATAATTTGCCTAATAAAATACCTTGATT
This sequence comes from Heliamphora exappendiculata, assembly GCA_034768845.1. Classification (NCBI taxonomy): domain Eukaryota; kingdom Viridiplantae; phylum Streptophyta; class Magnoliopsida; order Ericales; family Sarraceniaceae; genus Heliamphora; species Heliamphora exappendiculata. The sequence goes on from JAOTRH010480396.1 coordinate 10,557, forward strand.
TGTCTTCATATCAGATATGAAACTAAAAATCACCTCACAGAACCTTGTATAGGTTTAACTTCACCATTTTGGTGTCTATGGAGAGAACATCTAATTTCTTTTACAAGTAGACTGCAAATCAGCAAATAGAAAAGCACAAAGCATAACAAATAGTCAGGAATTCTACTACTGTTTAATTTTCCACTTGTGGGCTGTCCGAGTGCCAGTCTCGATGCCTTCATAGTATCGGGATTTGAGCTTCTGGCTGTTCCACTCCTCGATGAATTGCAAAAACAGGTCACGTGCAGACTCAGATGAAAGATCTGAAAAGAACACCTTTTTCTCTTCTTTCAGCCACGTGGCAAATTCGTTGTTCTTGGAGAAGTAATCATCAGCAGACAACACTTGGAGCTTTAGTTTCTGAGAGGACCAAAAAAAAAAAACAGGAAGAAGAAGATGATGAAGAAGAATAAAGTGACAATTAGGGAAACAATTTGCATATCCAAAAAATAAATCTGTTCATAGAAAAAACCTACTCACAACACAGTACAATCAAACAAGAGTGGAAACAAGGAAAGGCACTGGTGTCTCATTTAACCACGCAATTGCAGTGCAGAATGTCTTGATTTTATCAACCAAACAATTAAATACAAAAGAACTTTAACAGGTTAATCCATGGATAAGTGTTTTCCATTGCATTTGGTGTTCTATCTTATGATTGTCATGTCCGAGATTAACAAAAATGAATGATCAATTGAGGGAAAATGCATAATAACCTTCCCTGAGGGCATTCTTCACCACCGGCAAAAATACTATCAAAGCACATCATTAAATACATTGCAACAATTAAATACAAAAGAACTTTAACAGGTTAATACACAAATGAGTGTTTTCCATTGCATTTGTGTTCTATCTTACTCATGATTGCCCTGCCCGAGGTTAACAAAAATGAACGATCAATTGAGGGAAAATGCATAATAACCTTTCCTGAGGGCATTCTTTACCACCAGCAAAAATACTACCAAAGCACACCATCGATTATTATCAAATCTTTTTCTCCATTTTAGAGCAACGTTTTCTTTTTTTTTTGATTTTCAAAAGTAATAAGGTACATACATCTAGTTTATAAGCAAACAAATGCCTAAATATTATCAAATCTGTCTGTTCTCAACAGACGCCCTCAAAACCCATCTCAGTTTGCAGGGTCTGCGTCAACTATCAAGACTGGTGCTTGGAAGGAAGAAAGGAGACAACAGGTTCCAATTATAATATTTTATGATAGTTTCGTTTGGTTGGTCTACTTCAAACAACAAATGGCATAGTAATCTATCTGGAGGTTGTAAAATTACAAAATTCAATTTCCTTTTTTGCGGGGAAATTTAGGTCCCTAAAAATGGGTTTTGAAATAATTTTGTATATTGTTCACTACTAGAACATATAAAAAAAATATGAGCTTAAGCACAAGGTATGAAAAGCACAAGCTAAAATTGATTGTGTGCACAATGCATCTGCAAAATACACTACATGTAACAACTAACAAGAGTAACTGTAATTTGTTGCAGTCATAGGTACCTCATAATATTACGATTTTTCAAGGTTTTCCGCCTCTTCAGGACCTCAATTTTTACTATACTATCATACAAGCACCCTCCCCCCCCCCCCCAACCCAAAAAAGAAAATCACCTTGATTGGATTTGGTCAAATCTAACTTTGAACAATCAATACACCAAAAAAACACTGAGTTAAATAGTAAATGATAAATTCAGCCTTAGTAAACATGCGCCTCACTGCCCAAAGCGCAAGTTGCGGAAACGAATCAGGAGTTGTCTAGAGTGAAGAGTGGTGGGTAAAAGATTAAAACACAGGCAAACAAAACAAACTTTGATCTAACTCTATAGCATGGGAACAAATTACAGTTTTCATCATTTTCAAGTGAATAGGACTAAATAAGAAAACTCACTGATTGACCATCGTGCTTGTCACGCTTACTCTTCTGCTTCTCCTTTGACTTCTTTCCTGGAGCAATATCAGCAGATGAGCATAATCCCAAATTCTATATTGAAGACTCAACTTTCTTAGTATCATTAGTAGTAGGATTGCTTTTCTGAGCAAGAAATTTCAAACTAGAATCAAAACTGCTTATGGAAGTGTGATTGTTAATATCTGAAAATTTAACTAATCAAATAATATATATATATATATATATATATATATATATATGCGTGTGTGTGCGCGCGCGCTAGTGTTGTTTCCCGATAGAGAGGGCAAAGTCTCTGCCAAAATGAGAAGTAACTAGACCAGTTGTCCAGATATCACTTTTCCTACATGTTGGAAAGCAATGCTTTGTGTACATCTATAAGATCAAGCATCACGACTAGTTGTATAGCCCGTATTTCCAAAACACTGTCAGGATTCAGGAGTTTCCTTCAGTGCACAAGAAAGAAATGGTCACATAAAATCCCCAGCCCCACTCCTCAATAACACCAGGGAAAAAAAAATCCTCTACAAAGTACAAACCCAATTTTCCATTGTGGTTGCACCACCAAGTCTCTTGCTCCGTTAAAGGCCAATCTCGGTAGAGAAGAGAAATGAGTAGGGGCAGTGAGAGGACAGTCTATCCACCATTATGAATAGGAAAAGTTAAATCTTTAAATATCTATGTCATCTGAATACATATTTATGAGCTGCCACTTAGTCTTGCATCATTCATTCATCTCAATTATGAAACTTATGATCTCTGTCTTGGATCAAAGGTGGCCCAGAAAAAAGGGTACAACCAATGTAATATGCTTGTTGGGAACTTTGCAATTAGCTTGAACATGCCCCCTAATAGATCCATAGAATGATACTCAGTTTCTTTTTATTTTTTGTCTTTTCAAATAAAAGAGATCCATAGCTTCTTGGTGAAAAGTTAATGATAATTAGTGAATTTGCATCCTTGCTCTATTAGAGACTGAAGCATGAAGCATCATCCTCGCGTAATACTAACTGACCATTTCCCAAACCTTCTTTTTAGGTGAAATATCATAGGAGAATCCAACAAATGCCTCCTTTATACATTCCGCTCATACACCACCCATCCATCCCAAAGCTCTCTTCGATCCATTTATACCCGTCGGTCCAAATACATCATGGTTTAGATAAACATGATTTACTAATTAGGGTTCATGTAAGGGCTAGCATGAAAGTTAACATCAAGCAAATGGAACCACACAATTTTTTAGCATTGTTGCTTTGGTGGTACAACCAAGAACATTTCTACCAGACAAGAAGACATTTAGTTAGAGCTTCTTGAAATTAATCGAATTGGTAATAGTGGTAGCTCATAACTGTGATAGTTTGTGTCTCGTTGTTGGCTTGTTACGGAGGCGCTAAAAATTGTTCAATGGCCCAAACTTCTGGACAATAGAGATTAAACCCAAATACCAAATGCACTTGATTAGATTTTAGAAAGGAACACTACCCCATTCAGATTCAAAACAAACTAGGAAGAAAGTAGGAGGAAAAAAAAAGCAAAGAAAATCAAACATTTTCCTCTTGCAAAGTATAACAAATATTAAACAGAGAATCTGAAAACACACGATGAATTACAGAGAGAGAGAGAGAGAGAGAGAGAGAAGAAGCAAACCCCAAAATTATGTACCTTTTTCAGAATGGTGTTTGGAGGAAATATGAGATTTCTTTTTCCTCTTGATTTTATCTTTCTTTTCGCTCTTACTGCTCTTGGTTTCCTCATCTTTTACACTTGTACGCCTTTTGCTTTTTCCTTCATCTACCGAATTACAAAAATTCAGAAACATAAGTCAAAGGTTGCAGCTGCAGAGCATATATTAGTTACACATCCATCCGTAAGATTATAAAGAATTTAGCGCGTGCGCGCGAGAGAGAGGAAGTCGAGGACCTTCAGAGCCATAATCGGAAATTCTTTTCCTCTTCCTTTTCTCCTCCTCCTTGGATTTCCTCTCGCTGCCCATCACTTCGGCATTCGATTCTCCGCCCCTTTGCCCTTTCTTTTCGGGTGGGGTGGGTGGAGACTGGAGGTAGAGAGCGGTTCTGGGCCAATTGTTGTGATCACGGTCTTGGGCTACTTCTGGGCGTCTTTTGCCATAAGATTCAAAGAAGAATGACAACAATCTAGTTGCAGTTCCCATGCTCAAGTTTTTAAGTTATTCTTTGGGCCGGCCATCTCTGATGAAACTTTATTCTATTTTCTTTTAGGTTTTTATACATACCTAAATGATACAAAACTCTCAAATATTTTTCAAGTATTATGTGAAGGTATTTATGTAATTTTCTCAATAATTAACAAGTTCTTTCGTACTTAATAAGTTATTCTTATCTCCTATCTAGTCAAGAAAAAAAAGTCAAGAAAAGTGAATCAACATTTTCTTACATAAAATATTTTTTGTTATGTTACTGGTAGGGTTACCATATAAATAATGTCCTAGATTTCTTATTATTATTATTATTATTATTATTATTATTTATTTTAAGAATAAATTATTACTTGAATTCAATAAGGCTTGGTTTGTTAATGTGTTTTATTTTTTATGTCTTTTTAGTTTTTTTGACCTTTTTCGCTACTGAAAAGGGCAAAATCAAAAAATGAAGGTGTTTGGTAACCTCAGTGTTTAAGTTAGTTAGTTTTTTATTTGTTTAGTCCAAAAGAAACAGATAGATTTTCAACTTTTTTATAAGTAACTAATCATTTTACATTTGGAGAGTAAGATTAAAAAAAAAAAATACAAGTGCTATAGTACCAAATAAACACTTATACAGATAATTTAAAATTATAATACCAAAAAAATCAAAATAACCATCAAATATTACTTAAAATTTATTTTTCTCACATTTCATTCAATAATATTTTATTAACAATTTATCAAATTGAAAAACAATAATTCAGTAATTTTAACTAATTTAGCACTTTAACTGTATGCTCTGCTAGGAGATTGCCCTCTATATTTGCATTTATAATGCATGCTTGTTTATCCATGCCCAATATAATAAGAATGTTTTTTTGTTACTGTTTATATAGAGGTTCATTTTTTATCGGCCCTTTTTGTCCTCCATTTATCTTTTTTATTCTTTTTTGTATCTCTCATATTTTTTAATTCTAATTTTAAAATTGAGATATTTTGAATTTTTGACCCATGCCTTGCTTACTTTAACTTAATTTAGTTTGTTTTTTTATCATCTATGAAGTGGATTCTTTTTGGGCATGTTCTATTGGTTTATCTTTGTATATTTTTCATCTAATTTTTTTATTTAGATATTTTTGACTTCTAATCATGTCTTGATTATTTTAGTTTATTTTTTTAATGTTCATGAAGTGGGTTATTTTTGACATATTTTATTATTTTTGTCTTTTTTGTATTCTTTTATTTTGATTTTTTAATCGGAGTATGCCGGACTTCTAACTCGTGCATTGCTTGCTTTATTTATAGAAAACAAAAAAATTTAAATGCACACACATTTTTGCTAAAAATAATCATCAAAAGAATTAAAATACTTGTACATAATGAATAATAATTTATATATTTATAAATGAAAATTGCATTTAGTAAAGTGATGTGCATTTAGAAGCTCTTAAAAAACATGCTTATGGGGTATCTAAAAATAATTTCTTCGGTAATTCCATATTGCTCATCAAAATAAATTTACGTGTTTTATCAAAATATTCATATTATTAGCTACATTAGATACATTTGAAAATAAAAATATTATCTCAAGTGAACAACTTCCGCCCTTCAAACTAATCTTAACTAAAGTCAGTTATTCACAAAAAAAAAAAAAAAAACACTATGCAAGCTCAATAATTCACTGATCACCTGAACAAGTAAACTGCTCAAAATTACAAATACCTAATGAAATAAGTTTAAGATAATATTTATATTCATAGTTTGTTCAAAATTTATTCTAACTCAATGCCAAAAATAAATTATATTGTGTTATTTATTAATAATACTAAACATTAAAACTAAATAATGAACATGAGTTATCGTGCATAACACGTGAAATAACACTAGAATATAAAAACGTGCCACGCCAATTAAGTTTATGTTTAGTCTAACTTTTTTGAAAAAATTTTTTTACTTAAATGCTTTTAAAAAAATTCACTGATTTAACCTCTATTGACTTTTTCACACGTTTTTACATTTACCTTTTTACAAAAAAAAAAAAAAAAAAGCAAACAAATATTAAAAAAAAATTAGTCTAAACCCAAGCTAAATTTATTGCAATGGTGGCCCGACGTGACCTAAAATAGTTTTTGATTTTTATTGGACCCAATGAATTAAAAGTAAATTTTTTGAGGCACGGCGCACAGTTCAAATTTCAATGCGTTGTAAGCGTATGTCCAGCAATGCTTTATAGCAACGTAATTATTTAATAATTTTAGAGTTATATGTGTGATATTGTCTATATAATGGCGTCACTTAATAATATAATGGCAAATGTTCTAGATCTCTCTGTGTATCAATATTGGTTTCCTTTGATTAAATAGGTGCTTAGGCAACAATAACTTACTTAATATGCATTGTATTTTTTTATTTATTACGATTATATTGCAATATTTACATGATATTATAAAAATAGCTTATATACAGTTTGTGTTTCTAACATCATTCACTTTTATTTGACACCACTGGTATTGCATTACATACGTGATAGAAGATAAATATTGTAACATCATGAAACGGTTACCTAATATTTCATCTAATTATATCCAATTAATTAGAATACACATGCAATATCCCAAAATTAAGTATACCAAAATATTTTTTGGGGTAATTATCTAAAAATATTTTCTGTATTGCAAATTCTTTAGATATTTAAAACTCGACAAGAATAATTGCTCTATTAATTCGCTACCTCTGCATCTCTCAATGTTTATCATTGTCTAAACCTTTTAACAAATACAATTGTTAAAATAAGCAAATTAATGACCGAAAGCATAATAATTAATTAGCCCATTGAAATTGTTGCATACCATTAAACTCGTCATCTATAACCCGAAAATTAACAATATACAGATTTTTATTTTAAATTGTTTTTGTAAGGGGCCATGGCTAGACAGATTGAGAGTAATAAAAAACTCATAATGCATTATTGAAATTAATTACATTATAAATCGTATTGAGAGGAGCATTCCTCGAGCCAAATTACATAACACAGATTCTTAAACGCACCATATCAAGTCAGATTTAAGTTAGAATTGTGAAATTTATTTGGATACTATGGCACTCAAGTATATTAACATCTTATTTTATAGATTTGCTAGCTACGATAAGCAAATCTATACAAATGCATTAGGAATGAAATAGAAGTCATATCAATCTAAATTTCAGACAAGCCTATTGATTCTTTCCCATCAAATTAACGGATCTCCTTCATGTTATCCAAATATCATTTTTAATTTTTTTTATTCTTAGCATTAATATTGATTTAATTATGCGGGTATATATATTTATTCTATATGTGCGTAGTGAGATTAAGAAAAGGTGGCAGACAATTTGTTTTGAATTTGAAGAGACATGGAAAAATCTCCGTCATCCCACGTGAAAAAAATTGATAAAAAAAGTAAAGCTCAATCTTCATCTTCCTCACGTGAGAGCAAAAAGGGGAGTGATGATAAAGAGCCGATAAAGAAGAAAACTTCACCACCAGTAGTTTCGACTGAAGGGTGTTGTAATAAAGTGAAAAATAACTCTCCCCGTAGGAGTGAGCGTTCAAAAACAAGCTCGTTCAGCTACGATAGTGAGAGCTATTCTCGCAACTTTAACAAGGGTAATTTAGACGATGACGACGTATACACCCCTACTTTTACCTCTCGATTTTCTCAATCTTTGTCATTTAAATAAGATGAACAAATGATAGGATATGATGTGACGTGCATAAACTTAATTAGCTAGGAGCCATGATCTAAGAATCATGGTGACAATAAGTGCGTGTTTTGTACAAAAAAAAAATAATAATAATACATACTTTTATTCGTAAAACTTGAACTTATGTTATTGGTTCTATAATTTGTTTGTGTACATATACTTTTCTTAATTAGAAGAAACTTTGCTTGTCCACTAAAATGCAGTAAAATGAATAATTACTACTACCATTTAAAGAAAGAGAGGTACAAATGAATTAAAATGTAATGAATAACTCAGATTTGTTTGATTGTGGCTGTTCAATTTTAATTTGTTCATCAAACAAGTTATTTATGAATACCAAAATAGGCTTGTTTGCTAAACAAACTAAATTCTTACGGATGAGTTTGACTTAGCTCAAATAGGTTTGTATATATAATTCAACTTGATTCAATACAAGCTCGGTAAACTTGTTTAAGGGCATGCATAATTTTGTCAATTTTTAAAGAAGTTCAAACTCAAGTTGACTCGTTTATGAGTTTCATCTCCATCTCTTATATGATCAGAGAATAGGAGGAAAAGATTTAAAAAAATGCAAAGCGCAAAGGCAAAGGCAAAGGCAAAGGCAGGACGCGCGATGAGGATATTATTAAGGGTATTTAGCTTGTGTGTGAACTAATTTTTTTTGTAGATTTTTTAATTTTTTAATTTTTTTATAAAAAAATACATGTGAAAATATGTGAAAAAAGTCAATTAACTATAACAAGAGGCTAAATTAGTAAATTTTTTAAGAAACTTTTAAACAGATTTCATGAAAAAGCTAAATTAAACATAAGCTTACTAAATTTAAAAAATGTGATACTAATAAAAAATTTAAACAACTTGACAAATAGAAAGTAATAATTGCATTAAACAAAAAAATATATAAAAAATAAATAGAAGTGAAAAATAAGAAATAAACATAATTGATTATAGTACTGGAAGATAAAACATGACCAGAGGCAAATGCCTCGCTCGTTCAATGGTTATCTAAATAAATAAAAAAAATCCTATGTACAACGGGATTAGAACATGAGGATGGGAGAGAAATTATCATTCTTACCAAACAAACAAGAATGATTAATTTTATTCAAACTCAAATTAAAATTAAACATCATATAATTTTCTTAAACTTGTAAAAATTTTAATTGAAATCTTGATTGGCAAATTTTGATTTTTTTGGTTAAAAACGTTAAAGTTGTCCATTTAATAAAAATATTAAAAAATAAAAAATTAAATTAAAATACAAATTTTTATAATATTTTTATTTAAATTCTTATTATTTTTAAAATATAATAATACATTTATTCATAATGTATTTACTACACTATCAACTCCATATAATTGTTAATATCAAATATATAAAAGAATAAAATTATTAATTTTAAACAAAAATAAAAAATTAACTTTTTATCTAAATAATTAAATTTAAAAAAATTAATTTAAAAACTTAGTTATCAAATAATTTATTTTTTAATTTAATTTTTTAATTAAATAAAAAAAAATGCTTTTTAGGATTGAAAGGCCTATAAATGTAGCCCTAGCCCCTAGGGACGCGGTTTTAATACGAGGAGCTCATGTTTTTTATTTTTGTTTTTAATAGGTTCTTTTGTCACGATTTTTTTAATTAATTATTGTCATTAAAAGGAAGGAATTTTTTAAATTAGAATATTTAAAAAATATAAAAAGATAAAAGTAGTTTAAATACGTTAAATAAATTATATTTATATTTACTTATTTTTATTTTAATATTTTTTATTTATTTTAATTTTCAAATTTTTTGATTCATATTATCAAAACAAATAAATAAATAAATAAAAATGATGATTAAAAAATATAAAAAATAAAAGGAAAAATTACAATAACATTCCCTACACTATTTTCGTATATCACTTAACCCATAAATTAAAACTTATACAAGGTAGCTTCTTACACTATTTGTTTGTGTCACTTTTTTCCCTCCGTTAGGAGGTGTTTTTATAATTTTAATTAATAATTAGAGGATAAATTTATATAAATAAATAGTTAAGTGATCACTTTGTACGAATTTTTAATACATGAATTAAGTGATATTGGAGAATAATATAAGGGTATTTTTGTAATTTTTCTAAAATAAAATAAGCCTAAATTTTCATAATCGCCCCAAACGGAACCTATATAAACGAGCAATTTGCTAGGGAATTCGCCATAGACGCCTGGGTTATTCCTCTTGAAATCAATTGCCCAGCGGCCTTCCCATTCCTCCCCTTCTCTTCTTGACTTCTTCCCCTTCCTGGGTTCCCTAACCATCCTTACGAGCTCTCCACCGCCTTCATCTCTCCAGCAACCACTCTCTCCAACTCAACGGTTCTCTCTCTCTCTCTCTCTCTCTCTCTCTCTCTCTCTCCTGGTATGTATATCGTTCTCTCTCTCTTTCTGTCTCTTTCTCTTTGATTTTTTTAATACACTCTCCAATTGACATCTATTCTCTCGGGGAGGGGCAGAATTTGTAGTATCCATTCTCACCTTTATGTTCTTAGGGAGGAAGCTGACAAAAAATCAAAAAGTAGCCAAGGGCAGAAAAAATACAAAAGTAGCCAAAGACATAATCGTAGTGGGTAACTGTTATTTTTAAAAGGGATTGTACTTTTCAGAATCTCTAGATGATATGGCATGAGAAGATAACTTCCTTTTCTTGTGTGTGTGTGTGTGTGTGGTTACATCGGAGGCTAGAGGCCTTGGGGAAGAGGGGTTCAAGCTTTGAACCCTTAAATGTGATGTACCGGCTTCAAAACACCAACCGCTGGAACAAATGCAAGGTTCGATAGTGGTTTATGTTGTAATCCTGTCCCAATAAGGTGCTTTCCACGTGTTTATAAGCCACTTGATCCCACTTCCCTGGTAACCTGGTTTTCAAGGGTGAATTTTACTCAAAGAGTTTGTAACTATGCTGAGTATGGGATTGGACACTTGAATATGGCATTGAATGATGCTTTGCGGTCGAAATCACATATGGGGCGACTTATAGGCGATGTCAAATACTGATAGGTAAGTGAAGTTGCTAGATGGGAAAGGACTACCATTGGGTCAGTGTCCATAAAGTGGGGCCACTGGAATGTCGGGTGTGGAGCATGGTTGTATGTTATGAATCTTATGATCATGTCATACGGCAGCTAAAATAAGGGGTTTTCCATGTGTTTATAACCTAATTGGGCACTCTTCCTTTGTACGCGGATTTTCAAGAGTGAGTTCTACTTAAGTGGTTTGTAATTGTTTGAGGTATTTGGCTTGGGGCATAACAAATTGCAATTCTTAGGAGAGGCTAAGGGATTGGTGGAGCTTTGATTGTTACTTCTTAGGCTCTGTTTGGTTTAGTTTTTCATGTGGCTTTTTTTGTGCATTTTTTCGTCTTTTATGAATTCTTTTGATTTTCTAGGCTAATCTTTTGATTCATCATGATAAAAAATAAATTTAAAAATATAACAATTTTGAAAAAAGTTAAAAAGAATTTACTAAAGACGAAAAAAGCCACATAAAAGCCTTAAAGTAGCTCTTTTCGTCTTATTTGTACTTTTTTTTATTTTGGTCAATTTTTTTACTTTTCTGATTTCTTATAACGAGAGATATTTGAAAAATATCATCGTTTGAATTAATACAGAAAAATTTCACTAAAAGACAAAAAAAAGCCATATAAAAAAGCTATCTCACATGGTTGCCTTAGTAAGGGAATGGGATTTAAACAACATGAAATAAAAAATACGATATAAAAGGATCCTAATTTGGTCTCCAACACCAAGAAACCCTTGAACTTCTAGGTTAGTCTCACCAGTTTTTGAAAGTTAAGTTACCTACAACATGAAATAAAAAATAAAAAATACGATATAAAAGGATCTTATTTTGGTATCCAACACCAATAAACCCTTGACCATCTAGGTTAGTCTCACCAGCTTTTGGAAGTTAAGTTACCTTTTGTCTCCTGTGATTTTTTTTCCTTGACCAAACAATTCAATGCAAATCATATGAGATGGCTTCCATCAAAACAAAACTGCAAGAAAATGAAATTGGTTCAAAAGCCTTGGATGATGGTGATGGAACCTATTGACTCTCACTCCATTTTACCTATGTATTCACCTATGCCTCAGGTTGTTATAGGGAAATTTTGGGTTTTTGAATTTTAAATATTCCTTTTAGGGTTGTATTTTTTTGCATAGTTTGGTTTCTTTGGTTAAGAAAATTATCAGGGGAATTGTTTTATGGAGTTGATTCTGTGTGGTTTGTGTCAATGCTATCTAGAATCAAGTTGCCAATAAATGGTCCCAAGAACTAAAGGAGCCAACGACACAGAATATCCACTCGCCAAAACCGCAACCAATGAAAATACCTTCAGATTGATACCATCCAATGGCTGCCCAATCAACACAAACTGACTTAGCCATAAAGCAATAAAGCTCACCAAATGATGTTGGCTACTAAGCCTTGGCCCCTTAAACTTGTGCAGCTTTTGTTCCTCGTACTCGGGTTTAGTCTTGAACTAAAAGCTCAAATCTCTAAACCAATACCGGATCCAACCTCCAAAAGTATTCTTTGAAGATCTGGAACGCTGCTCGGTAAGCTTCTCAATACCCTTGAAACGGGAAGCCCTTTTTTGAGAAATGAACAACCTAAGCTTATAGCACCGAAACTATGGCATGTTGCTCAACCGACAACTCCATCTCAGGTGAATAGGAAACAGTCCCAAAGATAGGCAACTGCATCAAGACACATACATCCTCAAGTGTAAGAGTGATCTCCCCAAACCCAGTAATGAAAGTGTGAGTAGCACTACTCCATCGAGATAGAATTAAATCCAGCCAACTCTGATTGCGAGGGCTTGTTATGGCCAAAGAACTCACCACTCCACCTAAAAGACTCATATTCAGTAGGCGTTGTTTGTACTATGTATCTTCTACCATCTCAAACGCCTATATATTAATAGCGTCAAAAGGCTTCGCATAATATTCAAAACAAGGGAAGGAATACGAGAAGTTGCCTCTCTCAAATATAGCCACAATACGAACAGAGGAGTAACGAACCCCTTGCCACTGACCAGGGCCTTTGTACTCATCAACAGAGGTTCTTCCACCACTGAAGTCTTATTGCCAAAGCTCTTGACCTTGGCCCATAGCTCAGTTTAGTTTCTTGAATATATCTGTTGACATGTTACCTCTTCATGGTTTAGGAGTTATATCTTTTGACGACGGGTCAGATTGGCCTTAGGGTTGCATCCTCCAGTGTTACTCTTAAAGATTCGTTGCAGCCTTCTACTTCACATAAACAAAGTTTTAAGACTATTTGAGGGGAAGAAGCACCTCAAGTTCTTTAGCCGAATGGAAGGAATTAAATGATGCCGAATTAAAATTCGACCCTGCTAAACAGACAAACCAAGCAAAGATATACATAAAAAAGAATGCAATTATCGAATAGGAGAGGACCTTCTTGAACGGAAGGTTTCCGCAGAAGCCATGATTCCCCTCACCACTACCAAGAAGAACCCACCAAATGAAATGAAGAAGGAGACGAATGGAGGTTTGGGCAAATGGACAATGCTTTACCAAATAGAGGCCACCGAATGGTCAAATAGTGCTAGCTGAATGAAGGTAGTCGAATGGAGTTTGCAAAATGGAGCTAGTCGTTCAAATGGTCTTGACCTAAATAGAGATCACCGAATAGGATATTATCGAATGAAGGCAACCCCGATGCGGTAACGAGATTCAAAACCAGTGCCGGATGAGATTTTGTGAAATGCCAACCACCAAATGGATGTCGCCAAATGAGATTTTAGATCATGGCTAGTGCCGAATGAGATTTCAATCAAAATCAAAGCAGTGGATTACGTCGGAGCTCTCTTGTGAAATTGGAACCCTAGATTGTAGGAATCAAAATCCTAAGATTCGAAATCACAATATGAAGTCATAGAACACAAAGAGCCGAACAGAACATGTGATATAGGAACCCCACCACCAAATCAAAGATTAGATATGTTGCCATTGCCAAAAGTACGCACGCTAGTGCATGAATGTCGCAAAAATAGATCTCAGTTTAAGTCCAGAAAAACCTTGTGAAACATTAGTCTAGTATGTGTAGAAACAAGTGGGCTATTATTAATAACTTGGTCTTAAGATTTTAAACTATGTTGTTCCGCTTTTTATGCGAGTTATTGAGCTAGTAGCCTACATGAGTCGTTTTAAATAGTATCAGAGCTAACCTTAATCCCATGAAGGGCTCCATGTGGATGTGGATAGAGGAATAGAGGTTTTGAAGAGGGGTAGATGCCCCAGGCTTGTATATTTTGTGCACGTTAATAGGTTGCTTTGTGTTCTCTAATAGATTGCTATTGATAACGCTAACTTGGGAAAAAACCCTTTTGTATTTAGGCCACGGTGTTAGGCTCTTTATTCAAAATAATTTGACTAATAGTCTGCTTGGGTCGTTACAATAATTGATACAATCATTATTAGGAACATTCAATTTTCATGCTGTTGCCATTTTTTATGCCTATGGGGTGCATTATCCTAAAAATATTTTTACGTGCTTGCAGACAATGTTCAATAATATTGTACATTGCATGTAAATACTTTCTATAGAATTTGTTATAACTATTTAACTTAAAATCTTTCTTTTGCAGACTAGAAGTCAAAATGGCAGAGGACAAAGAAGTGAAGTCATTAAAAGACCTGGGAGTATGTAAACAGTTGGTAGAGGCTTGTGATAATTTAGGTTGGAAACGCCCATCCAAGGTACAAGATGGTTCTTTCTCTTACTTTCTCTGTTTCGTATCCCAATAATTCTCATATGTTTATTGTTACTTAAGGGAACTGTTTCCTTTACATTAATTTTGTAATTGTTAATTGATGACTTTTTTCCAAGTCACCCAGTGGTAAGTGGGTGTCTGTTTATATTGATCTTTGGATATCCTTCCTTGTTGGTGGGGTATGCATATTGTAAATATGTATACTTCTTTTTCCTTTTTATAAAATGCTAGCATTCCCAAAAAATCACCTGAGTAAAATTGAATGCATCCTCTACCTGTATCAAGATGCTTAAATTGCTTTGGCTTCCA
>JAOTRH010480407.1:0-25513 GCA_034768845.1 Heliamphora exappendiculata
TATAGTGGTATTTTAAAAATTAAGAGAAAAGACAATGTAATTTCACATAAATACAAGGAATTTAAGTATAATTTATCTTTTAAATTTTTACATAAATAATTTTTTTAGCATGCTTTGCAACATAAATAGTTCATACAATCAAATTAAATTAAACTTAAATACTATAAGAAAAGAATGGATTCCTTTTCAATTTTCTAACAATGAACTCTTTAATAAGTGTTTTTTTTTTCATTTTAGTTTTTTGGTTACATTTTTATCTTTTGATACCTCTTGACAATACCTAGCTAAAAACTGAAATAATAGATCTATTTTTTATTGGAAAAAAGTTCTCAACTTCTTTCGCATGTCATTTTTTCTTCCTAAAACTAGTTCATTTTTGTTTCAAAACGTTTTTTTATAAAAAAAACCCACTAAAAACATGTTAAAATCGGATTTAATAATTTTATTTTTAGTAAATTTTGAACCAAAATAAATGTGGAATCCATATGTCTTTTGAGTTAGGTCTGGGGTGCTACGCGTTCTCTTCAGTGAGGAGATGAACGACGTATATTCATTTGCTTAAATTCGATAAGAGGTGAATGAGAAATCGATGTTTAAAGTTGTCGCTTAAACATGGATTTTGTTGGGTTTAATAGAAGTGTAGAACTTTTATTCCACATTGGAAGTTGATGAGAAACTTAATAGGTATATATAAGCTAGAGTTGGACTAAGTGGAGGGTCCCTTGGGGGTACCCAATTTTGTAGACGGGAGAAAACTTACCTAACGGTGGGTTCGACCCATTTCACACACAAGCGGGCGCGTGCCGCCACCGTTTGACCGACCGGGCTGGGGCCTGGGCTTGGGCTTGGGCTTGGTCGTGGGTCGACCCGATCTGAACAGCTTATATATTTTTAGAAAAAATTTATTTTAATTTTTATTTAAATAAAATTTTCAAAAATTCGAATTTAAAATTCGTTACCGTTAACCCAATGGGTCAAAAACTCAACGGTCAAAATATCAGAATGGAGCGCTCGTGAGGCGCTCGCAGAGCTCTCGAGCGCCACAAGACCAGAATGCTGCGCTTGCTAGGCGCTCGAGCGCTTTCTTTCCAGTGTTGAGCGCTTGCAAGGCGCTCGCTGAGCGCTTGAGCACCAGAGGATTTTATGAACTCCAGAATAGGGCGCTCGGAGAGTGCTCGCGGAGCGCTTGAGCTCTCCGAGCGCTGACGACGAACAGTTGCACCTGTTCTGAACAGGCACAGTGACTTTTGCGAAAAGTCAAATAAGTGGCTATAAAATCTCATTCTCCTATACGAATTTGGAATCCTATTTTTCTTCTTACGTTGCATACAAAGTGTGTGTTTTTGTTCTAAGGGTCGGAGAGTACAAAAACACTAACGGTTCGTCGTACCCGAAGATTGGAGTGCTTCTTCTTCGGGTGTAGATCGTTGTATCCTGAGAGATTGACGTTCGTAAAACTCATTAGCACTTGTGTGGATGACGAATCTATCTTAAGGAAATAGCGTCCAACGTTATCCTCAATCTTCTACAATTTTCGATTTTGCAACTGTTTATAAGAATTTAATTTTAGTTTTTTATTTTCACTTTCTGTTTGTTTATTACAATACAATATTTGATTTATTTTTATTTCCAAACTATTTTTTCCCAACAATCTTAAGATAGATTTCGATTTTTTTGGAATAAAACCTTTACTGTACTGTTGTTATATAGTTTTATTTTTGATATTCTATTCTGTTCTGTTCTTATTTTCAAAACTGCGTTAATTTCAATTTTGATATTATTCTTAGTTTTATTTATGATTATTCCAGATACTTGATTTAAATTTACAAGTATGTGATTTTGAGTTGATCTTCTGTTTATACAGAAATGGCTACTGAAAATGTTAGTGTTTGAAATACGGTCACGGCCACTGCTCCTTTAAGTGCGCCGGTGATACCCGTGGTTCCTACTATATCCGTGAATCACGGGGAGAAGTCGAAAAAGTTCAACAGTTCTAACTTCAAGAGATGGCAATAGAAGATGTTTTATTTGACGACTCTCAATCTGGCAAAATTTCTTCATGAAAAATTGCCTACTCTGAAGGAGGACGAGACAGATAGGCAAGTTATTGCCGCTGTGGAAGTATGAAAATATGCTGATTTTTTTTTATCGAAACTACATCCTCAACGGGTTGAACAATACATTGTATAATGTATATAGTTCAATCAAGACCGCAAAAGGCTGTGGGAATCCCTGGACAAGAAGTACAAAACGAAAGATGCCGAAATGAAGAAGTTCGTTGTCGACAGATTTTTAGACTTTAAAATTGTGGATTCCAAGACGGTAATCAATCAAGTTCAAGATCTCCAATTGATCATGTATGAAATTCATGCAGAAGGAATGATAATAAGTGAATCATTCCAAGTGGCTACAATTATTGAAAAATTGCCGCCATCTTGAAAAGAGTTCAAAAATTATCTTAAGCAAAAACGCAAGGAGATGCGACTTGAGGACTTGATTGTGAGATTGAGGATCGAGGAAGACAACAGAGTCTCCGACAAGAGAACTGAAAATCCCTCCATGGAGTCCAAGGCCAATGTGGTGGAACATGGGCAGAAATCTAACAAGAAGAAGAAATACTCTGCACAAGGTTCCAAAGGCGGTGACACCAAGAAGTTCAAAGACAAATGCTATGTGTGTGACAAGTCAGGACACATGACTAAAGATTGCCGCAAGAAGAAGAGTTAAGGGAACCCCGGTAAGAAGTAGAAAATTGCCCAAGCCAATATGACAGAAGTGGAGAATCTATCATGTGACGTGTCAGATATCAGCCTTTTAGCAGTAGTGTCTGAAGTGAACTTGGTTGGTAATCCAAGAGAGTGGTGGGTAGACACTGGGGCTACTCGTCACGTGTGTTCAGACAGGAGGTTGTTTACAACCTATCAACCAGTGGAGAATGGAGAACAATTCTTTATGGGAAATTCTTTGACTTTCAAGGTTGAAGGCCTGGGAAAGGTGATTCTAAAGATAACGTTTGGCAAGGAACTGACACTCAATAATGTACTCTATGTCCCGGATATCCGGAAGAACTTAGTGTCTGGGTCTTTGTTGAGTAAAAGGGGTTTCGGGCTTGTATTTGAGTCAAACAAAGTTATTCTTACCAAGAGTGGGATATTTGTGGAACAAGTGTATTTAAGTGATGGGCTTTTCAAACTCAATATAATGATTGTATTTTCTTTTCGGATATCCGAAAAAACTTAGTATCTGGGTCATTGTTGAGTAAGAGGGGTTTCAGGCTTGTATTTGAGGCAGACAAAGTTATCCTCACAAAGAGTGGGATGCTTATGGAAAAAGGGTATTTAAGTGATGGGCTTTTCAAGCTCAATATAATGACTGTATTTTCTACAGGTAATAATAAGATAACTACATCTGCTTATATGTTTGAGTTATCTAATGTATGGCATGATAGGCTAGGTCATGTTAACTATGATACCTTACGTAGGTTGGTTAACAATGATTATTTGCCTAAATTTTACATTGATCCAAATCATAAATGTAAAATTTGTGTGGAAGTAAACTTGCTAAATTGCCTTTTCATTCAATTGAAATGAGTACCGAACTTCTAGAATTAATTCACAGTGATATTTGTGACTTAAAGTTTGTGCAAACTAGAGATGGTGCAAAGTATTTTATTATTTTTATAGATGATTGCACAAGATATTACTATATTTATTTATTGAGAAGTAAAGATGAGGCATTATCCATGTTTATACAATTTAAGAATGAAGTTGAGAATCAACTTGGCAAGAAAATAAAATTTTTTCGAAGTGATAGAGGTGGTGAATATGAATCACCTTTTGGTGAGTTCTGTTCAGAACATGGTATTATACATCAAATTACGACACCTTATTCATCTTAGCAAAATGGTGTTGTTGAACGAAAAAAATCGAACCTTAAAAGAAATGATGAATGCCATGTTGATAAATTCTGATTTATCTCAGAACTTGTGGGGGGAAGCTTTGTTTTTCGCGAATTATATTCTCAACAAGTTGCCCCACAAGAAAAGAAATAAAACGCCATATGAAATGTGGAAGGGTCGTAAATCTTCTTACAAATACTTAAAAGTGTGGGGGTGTTTGGCTAAGGTGGCAGTCCATGTTCCTAAAAGAACAAAAATATGACCAAAAACCGTTGACAGTATATTCATTGGATATGCAAATAATAGCAGCGCATATCGGTTTCTGATACATAAGTCAAAAATTGAGGATATGCATGTGAATACATTTATTGAATCAAGAAATGTATGATTTTTTGAAGATGTCTTTCCGTGTAATTTTACACGAGAATCAAGTCCTCTTAAAAGGACTTATGACACTGCAACGGGCAGTAGTCAAGACCAAGAAGGAAATGAAGATGAATTCAGACGCAGTAAAAGGGTCAGGACTTCAAAATCATTTGGTCTGAATTTTTTAACTTATTTGTTAGAAAATGAGCCCCAAAACTTTTAGAAAACTATGTCCACACCTGAAACACTTTATTAGAAGGAGGCTGTCAATAGTAAAATTAAATCCATCATGCAAAATCATACTTAGGAGCTTGTGAAGTTTCCACCGGGTAATAAACCTCTAGAATGTAAATGAATATTCAAGAGAAAAATGAAAGCTGATGGTTCAATAGACCGATACAAAGTAAGACTTGTTATCAAAGGATACAAGCAAAAGGAAGGAGTGGATTATTTTGATACATATTCTCCGATTACAAGGATAACATCAATAAGGATGTTAATTGCTATAGCAGCCTTATACAATCTTGAGATACATCAGATGGATGTTAAAACTGCCTCTCTAAATGGAGAATTGAATGAGGAAATATATATGGAACAACCGGAAGGTTTTGTGGTTCCAGAAAAAGAAAGGCAAGTGTGTAGGCTTGTTAGATCCTTGTACGGTCTCAAGCAAACTCCAAAACGATGGTATGCAAAATTTGACAACGTAATGATGTCAAATGGATTTAGAATAAATGAATGTGACAAATGTGTCTATTTCAAAGACAAAAAAAGGGATATGTCATTGTGTGTCTCTAGGTTGACGATATGCTTATTATTGATAGTAATCAATATATGATTAAAACTACCAAGAATATGTTAAATAGTAAGTTTGATATGAAAGATCTGGGTGTTGCAGATATTATACTTGGAATTAAAATTTCTAGAACATATAAAGGATATGTGTTATCTCAATCACATTATATTGAGAAGATTTTCGAAAAATTCAAGAAATATAATAATCGTCCAGCGAGAACACTTATAGACTTAAATCTCCACTTGTCGAAGAATACTGGAGATGGCATATCTCAACTAGAGTATTCCCGGATAATTGACAGCTTAATGTACGTGACTAATTGTACTCGTCTGAACATTGCGTGTGCTGTCAATAAATTGAGTAGATACGCGAGTAACTCAGGGATAGATCACTGGACGATAATAGTTAGGGTACTAAAATATTTGAGATACACCCTTAACTATGGACTGCACTATACAAGATATTCAAGCGTAGTAGAAGGGTTCTGCGACGCGAATTGGATATCTGATACTAAAGACTCAAAATCCAAGAGTGGATATGTCTTTACTTTGGCTGGTACAGCAGTGTCTTGGAAATCTTCCAAGAAAACGTGTATCGGTAGGTCCACAATGGAAGTTGAGTTCATTGCTTTAGATAAAGTGGGGGAAGAAGTAGAGTGGCTTCGCCAATTCCTAGAGGACATTCCAATGTGGACAAAACTTGTGCTGACAATTTGTATTTATTGCGACAGCCAATCGACAATTGGAAGGACATAGAGTAATATGTATAATAGTAAGTCTCGACATATTCGTCGAAGACACAATACCATAAAACAACTTCTCTCTAATGGAGTCATCACAATAGACTATGTAAAGTCAAAGGATAACATCGCGGATCTGCTAACTAAAGGTTTAGCTAGAGAGCAAATTAGTCGATCATCGAGGGGAATTGGTTTAAAGCCTATAACTTAAAGAGTTGTCATAACGGACACCTAACCTAACTGACTAGAGATCCCAAGATCTAAGTTCAAAGAGACAACTAAGTTGTGAATAACTGAGGAGGATCACAGCGGAGGTAATCCCTCTTACCCATTTCTATGATGACACTGTGATACTTGCAGCGAGTTTATGATAAGAAAAACTTTTAATAATTCTTATATCTTGAAAATTCAATTGGGGTATTGCAGAATACTCTTAATAAGAAATCACATATGTGAGTGTGAACTGGTTCAATGAGAATTATAAAGCTGAATTCTCTAGAGCACTAATGAAAATCAGGTTATTCAGGGCCAAAATGAACACAAGCATGATAACCAAATGGTGTTAGAAAATATCATGTGTGATTTTCTATTATCTAGGTTTACACAAACGGTTGAACAGTTCAAGATATTATATTCACTCATTAGCTAGTAAATTCGATAGACTTTCACAAGGGAAGGTTCAAAGCCACAAGTTACCTATCTCTATGCATGAGATTTTCGCTTGTACTCTCTATTGTGTGTTTGCATTTGCATATGCATTGATTTTATACCCATTTCTCATTCATGTGGGGGATTGTTAAAATCGGATTTAATAATCTTATTTTTGGTAAACTTTGAGCCAAAATAAATGTGGGATCCATATGTCTTTTGAGTTGGGTCTGGGGTGCTACGTGTTCTTCTCCGCGAGGAGATGAACGACGTATATTCATTTGTTCAAATCCGATAAGAGGTGAATGAGAAATCGATGTTTAAAGTCATCACTTAAACATGGGTTTTGTTGGGTTTAATAGAAGTGCGGAACTTCTATCCCACATTGGAAGTTCATGAGGAACTTAGTAGGTATATAAGCTAGAGTTGGACTAAGGAGATGGTCCCTTGGGGGTACCCAGTTTTGTGGACGGGAGAGGACCTACCTAACGGTGGGTTCGACCCATTTCACACACACGCGTGCGCGTGCTGCCGCTGCTGTCCGTCCAACCGGCTGGCCGAGCCGAGCCGAGCCGGGCCGAGCCTGGGCCTGGACTTGGGCTTGAGTCATGGGTCGTGGCTTGACCCAATTCGAATAGTATTTTTGGAGAAAATTTATTTGAATTTGTATTTAAATAAAATTTTCAAAAATTCGAATTTAAAATTCGTTACCGTTAACCCAATGGGTAAAAAACTCAACGGTCAAAATTCCAGAATGGAGTGCTCGCGAGGTGCTTGCAGAGCGCTCGAGCGCCACAAGACCAAAATACTGCGCTCGCTAGGCGCTCGAGCGCTTTCTTTCCAGTGTTGAGCGCTCGCAAGGTGCTCGCTGAGCGCTAGAGGATTTTCTGAACTCCAGAATAGGGCACTCGCAGAGCGATCGCGGAGCGCTGACGACGAACAGTTGTACCTATTCTGAACAGGCACAGTGACTTTTGCAAAAAGTCACATCAGTGGCTATAAAATCTCATTCTCATGCACGAATTTGGCATCCTATTTTCCTTCTTACATTGCATACAAACTGTCTGTTCCTGTTCTAAGAGTCGGAGAGTAAAAAAATACTAACGGTTCGCCGTACCCGAAGATTGGAGTGCTTCTTCTTCGGGTATATATCGTTGTATCCCGGGAGATTGACGTCCGTGAAGCTTATTAGCACCTGTGTGGGGGACAAATCTATCTTAAGGAAATAACGTCCAACACTAGTCTCAATCTTCTACAGTTTTCGATTTTGCGACTATTTATAAAAATTTAATTTCAGTTCTTTATTTTTACTTTCTGTTTGTTTATTATAGTACAGTATTAGATTTATATTTATTTCCAAACTATTTTTGCCCAACAAAACACATACACAGAAGAAAAAATGATTTAGGGTCTTATTGGCAACTAGTTGAAAAATTAATTTTTTATTTTTTTGTGTTTTTAGTCAAAAAGCTAAATTAGGTTCACAATGGTTGTTTTGTAATTTAATTTTTAAATTAATTTTTTTGAAATTAGTTGTTTGGGTAAAAAATTAGCTTTTTTGTTTTGTATTCAAAGTGAACAATTTACCCTTATATATATATATATATATATATATATATGATATTAATAATTATATGTAGTTGGTAGTAATAGTAAATAAATTATGAATAATGAGTATTATTGTATTTTAAAAGTGGGAAAATTTTGATTAGAATATTCTGAGAGTCAGTGTTTAGATTTGATTTTTTAACTTTTTAATTTTTTTGTCAAATAAGCGATCTTAACTTTTTGACGTTTTTAATAATAATAAAAATAAAACTAAAAAATTAAAGTTGTCAATCTCCTTAATAACAGTGAGTAATTTGAATTTATCTGAATTAAAATGTCTTACGTTTCCCTTTTTTTCCTTCTCCCGATCAAGTTGCGTTTCACCAATCAATTTCGGACTGATTTTGTGCAGATTTTGTTCATACAAATTGGCCACAACCCATGTGGAGTCAATTTCAAAGCTAAAATGCTAGAAACCATACCTATAAATTTATTCACGGTTTGAAATAAATAATTTAAATTAAACTGTTGGTGATACGTACTTATACTTCAAATAAATATATATTATTTATTTTAAATTATAAATTAGTTTGCAAATAAATTTATTCATGATTTGAAATGAATAATTGAAATTAAACTGTTTGTGACATGTACTTAAACTTTAAATAAATATATAAACTATTTATCTAAAATTTTAATAAATTTATAAATAAATTTTATAAATCTGTAACATTATTTCAAAGGGGGAGACAAGGCGCTTTGTGACAAGATTTGCCTCACTGGGCCTCTATATCTCCACGAGGAAGGCGAAGAATCGCTTTCTTCAAGATATTTGTTAAAAAGTGAAAAAGATCTTTAGATGACAATCACATCCTCCACTGCCTCGCACCCTTCAAAACCTCCTTACAAATCAGCATATTTATATATATACTAGTTAAGTAAACCGTCCTACACGGTCATTATTTTTAGAATATTATTAATTAATTTTATTAAAATAATAAATTATTTGTATAAATATTATGACTAAATAATATAAAAAAGTAAGCAAAAAAAAAAATTAAGCAGCAATACATTCGTAATTTAACTTGAGCATTTCTTTGAAAGTTTCTAGAATCTTTAAAAAAAATTTATAATTAATAGTAAGATATTTTGTTCTAAAGAAATCTAGACAAAAAATGTTTTGCTATACGTAATTAATGAGAATCAAATATTCGAAAATTTCATACTTGTCCCTTGATTATTGGATTGAAAAGATTTGATATAGAACTCTAAACTTTAAAAAAAAATATATATAAAAAATAAGTCACTAATTCAGTGCACACAATTAGCACGTATTTCATATACTAAATTGCTAGCACGACAATTGTTTCAATTGTTGATGTTAACACATAATTTATCGTTACTAATTATCAAAACAATATTATTGTTATTATACAATATTTATGATACTAATTATCAAAACAATAAATAATTTGTAATTTGACAAACACTCCCTCTTTTCGCAATAACACATATACAATGAAACAACATACACACTGTTTAACACACACGGTGCAACCGCCACTTGTGGTGGTGATGGTGGTGTTTGGTGATAGAGATGCCAGTGGTGGTGCGGTGATTACGTGCTTGTAAGAGGGAGTGAGAGATAAATACACACACATACACAGTATTAAAACCACTCTAATAATATTGCATTAAGATAATATCTCATGTATTACACAAATCAAATGTGGCTATTTCAAATGTGATCGAATTAAGTATATTTTTTTAAATTTTTTTTACATGCGTGAGCTCTAGAAGAGTGGTGATATTGACGTATAATAGATATAGTCAAGTTACAAGCTAATAGATTTATTTACAAAGGTATTACTGACAACAATATTTAAGAAATTAGTATAGAAAATTAAAATACATTAACTCCTAAATTTGTCAAGCAAAATTGAGGGGTGACACTTGCTTAAAATAAAATTATTAATTGTACTCTCTTTTTTTTGTTTAATATTTTTTTTCACTGTATTTTTTCTTAGCAAAGTTTAAATAAAACAATTCAAAGACATCAGACACTTACTTTTTTTAAGAATAAATTATTTTATATTTTTATGTTTAGCATTTTATTTTAGAGAAATTTTAATTGGGATATGTCCTATTACGAGTTGATATTTTAGAATTGGTCATGTTTAATTTTTTTTTAAAATAAATTTAATCCCGTAACATTAATCTTTATCGAAAATACTCTTATATTAAATTTTCAGAAGACTTTATTGATCAAATCCATTTCTAAATTGAATTAAAAAATTTTGCCCAAAAAATCTCACCTAAAATCTTCCAAAAACTCTCGCGCCGCAATCATCACAACTCTAGTTCCGTTGTCAACTTCAACCTCTATCCTCGTCGTTGCCGTTGTCACCACTGACTCCACTTTCTCCGGTGCCAATGTCGACTTTCTTCTCCAATAATCTCTTCCACTTTTTTCGGCGCCGATCCATTCATTTCATTTCATTAAACTGATAAATTTATCAGTTCAAAATTCTGGAAAAAACTTCTTATTCTATTAAACTGATAATTTTTTTAGAGAAATTTTCTCGAGAAAATTAAAGTGGTAAATTTATCAGTTAAATTAAAGTGATAAATTAGAGTGATAAATTTTTCACAGCAATCGCGATGTTAGTGATGGAGGAGTCAAGATTTAGAGGGAGAGACGTCAGGGGTGGAGAAGTCCAGATTCAGAGCAGGAACGGCGACAACGGAGGAGATTTGGAGGGAGGACTAGCGGCAAAGGAGCGGTGACGGTGAGATCTTGAGATGGTGGCGGTGACGAAGGATGATGGGGCGACAACGGCGAGATCTTGAGTTGGTGGAGGCGATAGAGGATGACAGATTAGGGTTCGTATTGGCCTTCGTATTTGTGTAGCATTCGTATTAGCGAAGAAGCGGCAAATTTTTTTTCCCTTTTTACTTTCCCCTTTCCTTGACTCTATATTCGGTGATTGCCCATTTGGTCTTCAAAAAAATATTGCATTGTTGATTGAGAGAATTTTGAAGTGTTTGATTTACAGAGAGAGAGAGAGAGAGCATGCTAGGAAATCAAATGAAATCCACTTATGTGAATTTGCTTTGTTCTTTTGGGTGTGAAAACAAGAAGCAATATTATGAGTCCCCTTTTAAGGTTATGTGACGCACTGTTTTTGTAACTAAAAAAATGTTGAAAAGTAAGAATTATTTAAAATTTTTTATTTTTAGTTGTAGAAGAAGAATCCCATTTTCCCCCTCAAGAAAACTAGGAACTTGCACAGTTGTGAGTTTGTTTTATTCTTTTTCTTGTGGGAACAAGAAATAATATTATGAGCTTTGCTCTTTCAAGATTTTATGATAAATCCTTTGGCTGCCAAGAAAATGTCAAAAAATAAGAGAAATTTTGGAGCAGCAACGGCGACAAAGCACGACAGAGGAGAAGAAGTGTCACACCCATTTTTCAAAAGCACACAAAATCGATAAAGAATATTATCACATCCTGATATTGCACAATTTTTTCTTTGCGTAACAGTTAAGGTAGTGATTAAAGGCATTTATGTGAAACATGAATTCTATCACCCTTTTTTTTTACTTTGAGAAAATCGATGCAATCTCAAATCATCAAACGAGTAGCACTTGTAGATGATATGATTATATTTTTCAGTATACCCAAATCGGCGTATACCAAACAAAATTATCAAACTGGAATTATTTATTTATAGGAAACATGCAACTGTACATGCTTCAGATACGCTATCATGTATCCCAAAATCAGCGTATATTTTACAAAAAAAATATATTAATTACGAGCCTAGGATTATAAACTTGACGACTGTGGTGAACCAATTCTAGTCATCCATGTTATCTACAACCACAAGGTTACATGAGAGTGCATTTAATATTATAATAAACAAGATAAAAATTAGTCATTTTACTAAAATATCATGCTTTCCATAAGAAAAATAAGATATTGCATCCACTTGTCACAAAATTTCATAAATAACCTTATCAGGTTTTTAAGATCTCATAAGTTATAACAAACTTTTCACAATATTTGTAAAAGTAGTACTTTAGACTCAACAACCACAAATTATGGAATTCACTGTCTCAAAATAAAATTTCTAGCATAACCACCACAATGCAAAATAATTATGTCTCATGCACCACTCATACCCAACAGTGACCAAGTAGTCGTTAACCTCACGGCCGGGAGTTTCGATGGTACTGTAACTTGAATTCTCAATGCACGGATTAGCAACGTGATGAAATGAGGGACACTCTCCATCAAACACGAGCGGTATGTGCTGTCCGGGACTTATAACCCGCAAAATCTTGAAGGCAAAAACCCTCGCTCAACGGGCAACCTCCCCCATAGGGAGCAACAACACCCATAATTGGGCAACCTCCCCTAACGGGATATAAAGGGCCGAAAACCCTTGTAACTTGACACTTTAGACCAGTAGCACATTATCAAAAATATTCCTTTCGCATATTTATGCTTTGTAAAAAAAGTACAGATAGCATACTCAAAAATATCATGACATTTGAAGAAAATATCATGCTATCACAATTTTTCATACTTCAAAAAACATGGATATAAAATAAGTTCGAAGTAAAGTTCATACATTTTTGTTCAAAATAATATTTAAGCACTCTCACATGCATTTATATTCAAAATAATACTGTATTTATGTTCAAAATAATACTTAAACATCTCACATCAACTTAGGCGTGACAACACTCTCTCTTTGTTCTTGATCCCAAACTTTCTAATCATCCGGTGATAAAATCTCAATACATAATGGAGAAAGAGAGATTACATAACAGATAGAAAAATGGTGGCCGGGGACGGTGGTGGAGGCTGATGGCGGTGTGGGTGGTGTCAGCGGCATCCGACGATGGCGGTGGCTAAGCGGCATCGGGCTCACAGTGGTGGTGGCGTTGAGTGTTTGGCTTAAAAGCTCACTGTGTGTGAGAGATGATATGTGATGATATGTTGCCACTAAGTGCCTTTTAGAGGCTGACCCAAATCTTTTTCAATTATTACTTTTGATTTGATCTTATCTAGAATCATATCCAAATTTTTTTTCAATCATTACTTTTGATTTGATTTTATCTAAAATCTTATATAAATCTTTTACATTTAATTTGATCTTATCTAGAATTTTATCCAAATCTTTTTCAATCATTATCTTAGATTTGATATTATCCAAAATCTTATCCAAAATTTTTTCAATCATTACCTTTGATTTGGTTTTATCCAGAATCTTATCCAAATCATTACCTTTGATTTGATCTTATCCAAAATTTTATTTATAATCCTATCAAAATATATGTGCAAAAAAATTTAAAAAAATTTAAAATTTGAAATTTTATTTTTATAAATTTTCTACAAACTATCACATAATATATTATTCTAAGGAGTGACACGTATCTTATTTTTATTAACTGTCATGGTACGGGTTATTACAAGAAGTGATTAGTGGTCAGATAGAGGAGGAGAAAAGGAATGACAGCGACAATGGCGGCGGCGGCACGAGAGAGAATTAGTACTTCTAGAATTTCATGCTGGTCTTCCAGTTTAAATTTGTTAGTATTTCACTTTGATTTATATAATAATTATATGATCCTAAAAATGAAATTAAGAAAATTGCCCAAAATTGACTATTTCTTTGTCGTAATTGTTTTTTTTGTCTCTCTAAAATTTATACTCAAATGTTTTTATACACTTTCTCTCAACAAAATCTAACACCTATAATTAAGGATCTTCTCTCTCTCTCTCTTCTCACATTTTTTCACTCTCATAAAATAAATTTAAGACCCAATAAATTAAATTTGATATTTATAATAATATCATATACACGTATAACATTATTTAATAAAAATAAATCATATAAGATGATTGTTTTTTTCAAATGTAAATGTCGAATACAACATATTTAACCAATACTAGAAATTTTTACACTTTATATTTATTTAAATATATTTTTCTTTTTATTTTATAAGATAAAATTATAAAAATTTCTTTTATACTATGAGTGTGTTTGATTTAGTTGAACTTATGAACTTGATACTTAGTTTTTGAAAATATTTAATTAAAATTTTAAATAAAAATTATAAGTGTTTATTAAAATTATAAACTTGTAATCTTAAATAGTAAAATTTGTGTATTTCAATTTTGAATAAAAAAATTCAAAAAACTCGTGTATTAAAATTTTTTATAGAGTAAAAGAAAAAAAGAAAAATGTATTTAAACAAATATATATTGTAAAAATTCATGTTATTAGATTAGATATGTTATATTTGATATTTATATTTGAAAAAAAAAATTAATCATCTCATATGATTTTTTTTATTAAATAATGTTATAAATGTATATGATATTATTATAATATCGAATTTAATTTGTTAGGTTGTAATTTTATTTTAAGAGAGAAAAAAAAAAGTGAGGTGAGAGAGAGAGAGAGAGAGAGAGAAATCTTTAATTATGGTATTGATTTTGTTGAGGGAGTGTGAAAGCATTGGAATATTAATTTTGGAGAGAGAGAGAGAAAACAATCAAGAGAGAGAAATGGTCAATTTTGGGTAAGTCTGTGGGGTTGCTTTTGGAAACCCTTGAATTACTGTGATTTGTAAAATTTTATATCAATCATCAACTACTTTCATATTGTTTAAATTTAAAATTTAAAATTTAAAATTTTCATACAGGGACTTATCTTTTAGAATTATAAATTTAACAAAATGTGATAAAAATAAAAATAAAAATTCTTAAATAAAGGTAAAAAAGTCATAAAAAATTATCATAATTTATGATAGAATTAAAATTAGTTAGAAAAAACTCTAGTACAATTAAAACTCTTACGAAGTCTAAAGAAAATATTAATTTTTAAATTTCTCTTTATTTATTTATTATAAGATTTTAAATTTTATTATTATTATTTTCACTATATATATATATATATATATATATATATCCCTACACGAGCAAATAAGTAATATTTTACTTATTTTTTGAATTTTTTTTAATTTTTAATTATTTTTTTTTTCAAATCGTCTGGATGAGATCAATTTTAAAAGTAATTTTTTTATTTAAAAGGTGAAAATTTTTTATTAAAGACGAAAATAAGTAACATTTGATTTGACTTATTAACTTATTTTTATTTATTTTTGTTTTTATTAAATTTTTTTTAAATATTTTAATTAAATTTTTTTATTTTTTCAGCTCATTTTAAAGAGAGAACTCTTAAAATACATAATAGTTTAACTAAATTATGAAAAAATTTAATAAAAATAAAAATTTTATAATAAAAAATAAGTTAATAAATAACTTTTATCCAATCAGAACCTATGTATATATATATATATAGCACTGTTGAAAGATTCCAAACGAGTTTATTTCAACCAACCTTGGTGGTTGGCCTTAAATGTAAATAAAAATACAGTAAGTCTATCTAACCAAAAATAAATAAACAAAAAACAACTGACAAAAGAGCTCACAACGTATGAAAGTTCGCCTAGAACATTTATTTGCTGGTTTTGAAAGCTGTTTATAATAAATAAAATTATTTTATACATATTAATGAGTTATTTTATTTATTTATTTACTAGAAATAGATTACTAATGTTTTTTAAAATAATTTTTATTTTATTATTAAATAGAATCATTACATAAATAATACTTTTATGTTATTATTAAATAAAAATGTTTCATTTGGTAATACTGCTTTAAGTTAAATTTTTTTTTACTTAAAGTCAAAAATTTATTTAAGTTTTATTTTGTAACATTAATCTCTTTTTTTTTTACTTATTGACTTTTAACTTTTTACACTATGTGCTTGTTTACATAAAATACTTATTATATATATATATATATATATATCATAACTTTTATTATATTAATTTTTTTTTTATAAAAATTATATTTTTAAAACTATTTGTTGAAATTTATCAAACAATATTTATATTAAATATATTATGTAAAAATAAATTTTTAAGAATTATAATAATTTCTTTTTAACTTATTTTTTTATCATTTTATTTTTTTATTTTTTAACTTAAAATAATTTTAAGTTAAAATTTTTTAATTTATTACTTTTTAGCTTAAATTCACCCTTATAATTCGTTAAACAAATTTTTTATTTATTTAATTTAAAATATTTTTAAAAAATTAACTTCAAATTAAATTAGCAAAGAGTCGAATATTTACTCCTACGAGAATAACGAATAGTTGCCAAAAGGTTCCCATTGTGAAAAATTATTGGGTAATTTCGGATGTTGGGTAGATGATATGATGTGACGTTAAAGATAAACAAATAAATGGTTTTTAGTTAAAAATTTTAAAAAATAAATTTTAACGCATAAAATTTAATAATAAAATTTTTAATGCGTAAGTTTTAATTATATACGATACAAATAAATTTAATATAAATATATAAATTTATATATAATATATATAAATAAATTTATTTGTGTATTTTTAAAACGTGTATCAAGTATACAGATAAATTTATCTGTCTTGTATGAATAAATAGACAAATAAATTTATTGTATAAAGAATATTGTGTCTTTTCAAAACACGTATAACATACACAGATAAATTTATTTGTGTATTTTATATATATTTTGAAAATATACATATAAATTTATCTATTCTAAGATCCTATTAGATAAAACTGGATCTCGGGCGTTAAAAATTTTATTGGTGAATGAAAAATAAAATTATTGCTACTTTAAAGATCTAAGACTAATTTTTTAATAAATAAATAAAATTTATATGATGTGGGTTGCTTTTTGTCTTTTAATTACCTAATAAAAATAAATTATTATATTTTTATTATAAAATTTATTATTATCATATTAAATAAAAATAGTATGTGAAATTAGCACGTGATACACCGAATAATTACCCTCGTGTTGTGAAGACAGACGAGCCAAGATATTTTTGGCTATCCGAAGCTCCCGATATTTTTATGAGACGCCCAAAATATCTGCCTCCGTGCTCATCCCGTCCGGGTGACGTGGCGGCTTGATGGGTCTATTGTCACGTGTAAAAGCGCGACAACTGGGCCAGCTCTTTTTAGACCCACCCGCACCGCTCCGCACCGCCCCGCACTTCATTCCATTTCCATCCTTCTCTCTCCCTGCAACAAAATATCTCATCAAAATCCTGACTCCTTCGTCCAACCAATCAGCTCGATCGGCAACAGAACAGAAGTAGCGAGGAAGGATCTGATCTCTAACGTCCGTTCACTGTTCTCTCTCTCTCTCTCTCTCTGCCAGATTTTGAGAAAATTTGAATAATAGAATTCGGCAACTATGGAAAATGGAAGCGCTCCGCCGCCCAGGGTGACGCGGGCGACCTCACCGACGTCGGAGGCAACCGGCGAAACCGCTTCAACCGATTCTGTTAAACTCCAACGGAATTCGACTCGGGTAGTTGTGATCTATTATCCTCTTCGTTATCGTCGATCGTCTTTACTTACTCGTACATGCGATACTATTATTATTATTATCATTGTAAGTAAACAACGGATTTGGTGCGAAGAAAGCTGGTTCGTGTTGTAACCAATATTTGAGTACTTTTTCTGTGTAAAACTTCATAAGTTTTCTTTCCTTTTCTCCTCGTTCTTGAAATCCTATTCTCACATTTACTTTATTTTGATTCAACTTATATCTTATAATAAGTTGAGCATTGCACATAATTATCGTGTGTATAAAATCTAATACATACATATATGTACACACAGGTATATGTATATATGTATTTGGGTATCTGTATGTGTGTGTGTGTGTGTGTTTTTTCGTGTAGGTGTATATGTTGCCGATAATTATGTATTTTTCTATTTCTTCTGTTGTGTTTGCTGACGATCTCGTTTGGGTTTAGCGGAATTTAGGCATAATCTGTGTTTTGTGAGGGTTGAGAAGTTGAAATTACCGTTCGATTTCAATGGCCATAGTTTCCGGTGAGTGGATCTTTGGTTTGCGGAGTGAAAGGAAAATGGGTGGGAAAAGATTAGGAAAAAAATGGAGTACAACAACCTAAATTTAGTTTGCGTTAAGAAAATGAGAAGAATAGTTGTTTGTCAAATTTTTTTTGGCTTGATTACTGATTAAAAAAGGTATATAATTCGTATGTTGTTTCATTTTTTTTTTCGTTATCATTTTCCTCGAAAAATCTAAGGTCAAAACATATCATCAAAGGGTGATCTTTGTTATCTGCATTTTGGTGAGTTTTGTTCTTTTGCTGAATGATTAGTGCCTTATGTTTGCTCCGAAAAAAGAAGAAGAAGAAATTAAGGAAAGAACATAAATTACTGGAAAATGGATTCCATTGTTGAGCACTCTCTATCATATCATTTCATATTTTCCTCTTTATTCTTTTTTTTTGGCCCTTTGGCTTTCATTCTCTCAAGGAGCAAGTAGAGTTAAACTGTTAAACTTACCATAAGGATGGATTCCGTGCACAGGTCTGTAATTTTAAGGAAGATATCTTAGCCTCTAACACCTTTGCAGTTTGAAGATAATAGAAAGTTAACTATCTTAACATTAGGCAAAGAGAATTGTGATTTTTCTTTGGAAAAATTATACTTAACTGATGATGAAGCCTGTTGGGATTTTTAGGGCATAGATTTCCTAACGCAGTGAAAAAAGAACGTAGGCTTTAATCCACACAAAATAAATAAAGAATAAAACAAGAATGTTCAAGAAGAACACAAAATATACGTGGTTCGGTTGATTGCCTACCTTCACAGGAGAACAAGAAGAAATAATCTACTAATATCAATAAGGATTACAAGAACTAACTTTACACTCTCTAATCTCTAAATCTGAGCCTCACTCTAATGTATCTGAGTCTCTCTTTACACTCTCTTACTTCAATCCGAGCCTCTCTGTATATCCTCACATTGTGCCTTACTATCTATATGTTTTAGGGTTTTTGGTACGTAAACCCCCTTCATATAGACCCAAAATTAGGTCAAACCATATAACGGCCATAGCCCTAGCCGCCTCAATAAAACACGTTCCCGCCGCGGACTGCTCGAGCGGACTCCCCGGACTAAACTGCCTAGAAATACGAGACACAACTCCAACAAATTCTTTCTCACTATTAAATGAAATGAAAGAGTTTTCTTTTATATGAAAATAGATCAGAGAAGAGACCTTTGAGTTGTTGGAAGTTGATGCTAGCCTCCTTGGGTTTACAAAATGGTTTGGGGAAGAACTGTGGGGAAGGAGGGAGGGTTTGGTGTGTCTGTGTTGACTGTATTGACGGCCAAAAACAAACAGAAAGATTATTGTGCAAAGTCTACACTTAAGGTAGAAAAATCATATAAGAGCATCTTGAACGATATGAATTGCATTGAATTCAATGTTCGTTTGATACCATTTATTATAATCCGACTTCTATCTTTTGCCCGGCTCATCCCATTTTAGGATGGCATCTGGATGACTTGGTGGAATATTACTGAAACTCTCTCTCGCGACGACTGTGTGTTGAATCAACCACCAAGGTCCCTACCCAACCTGTAAAAAATTTCAGCTATATGCTATCTCTTGATATTAAAGGATTTTCATCATAGATTTTAAGATGTAGAATTAGTTGTTGCTGGTTAATTCTAGCATTGTCCCTTTAAATGTGTTAGATCTTACTCTATTGGGATGAGGGGTGCAGATGGATTATTGAGCATTTCATTCTGCTTTGCTACAATGGTGATCGTACTTTTTGCTTCAACACCATTCTTATCAAGAGGAATTTCGAGCCCTAACTACCTCTTGAATTTAGGGAATTTTAATGCTTGTGATTTATTTATTTTTAAATGTTATTAGTACTCTACTTGATAGCTGGATTCTACGCAGTTTTTCACCGTTAAGAAACAGAAATGCCGCTTCATATGTCTGATTTTAGTCTTTTTTCTTTTTAACCAGCACACAGAGTTACACTCTACCTGCCCACTAGATAAATCCACCATAAGGTTTCTACCTGTCAATTCACAATGAAATGAGTTTTTGCTCGGTTTTCATTACATTTACCTTCATACCAGGACTCTCCGGCCAGAGAATCAATTTCCACAGAATGGACCGATGAGAAGCACCGTTTGTACCTAAAGTCCATGGAGGCATCCTTTGTTGACGAGTTGTATAATTCCTTTGGTTCACTTGGTTGGCACTCACGAAGAGAGCATTCATCAGATCCCAGATTATTAGACCAAAAGCATGCCCACACTCGTAGCTCTTCTGGCCAGGTTTGATGTTAATCACCCTGGTTTATGTACTACTTTAGGATGTAACCGAAGTTTGTAGTGCTTTTCAGATCACCTTTGCCCATCTTTAATCTTTTTTGGGTGCACTCATTTTTCAGTTTAAGGTTCTTCAAAGTGGCTGTTGGGGGAATATCAATTTTGGAAGACATGCCCAATTGGACAAAGCAGATCAGCCCAGTGTTATTTTAGCAAATCCATGGATTCGACACTTCAGATCTGCTCACAGAAAAAAAATTGTAGCATCTTCTACTCGAGATAAAGCTGCATTCGGAAGTATGGCAGTGAATGTAAGTGCGAAAATGGCATTGACCTCTGCTGCATTAGCTGCCAATTCAGATCAATTTACTGCATCTCACTCTCATTTGTGCCGCTATGATTCAGTTGGCAGCAATACAGGTAACTCTCAACATTATTTCCTAAAATAGTTTTATTTCCTTACCTTAACTTCCATGAATTATTATCGCACTTGTGTGCACATACAATTTATATCTCGCTTTGGTATTTTATTTTTGATTTCAATATACATGCTGCTGATTTAGGTCTAACCACTTCACTGGAAAGAAGATATTATTAGTGGTGCAAATTGAACACATTTCCAAATAGGAAGAGACAGTGAGGGCGTTTGGGAGAGAGCTATGTTCGTCTTCTTTTTTTTTTTTTCATATTTGTGTTTATATTTTATATTTTTCTGATTTTTCTCGTCATGATGAATCTAAAAGGCCAAACTTTTTTGACTAGTGTTGAAAAAAATTTACTAAAAGCTGTTTTTTTGGCTGAAAACAGCTTATATTCATCCTTTTTTCTGATTTGTTTCATTTCTTGGTCTAAAATTCTTACTATTTGCATTAAAAAGTATATATGTTGGGACTAAAGAAAGAAATCTACTAAAAACAGAAGGGAAAAAAAACTACATAGAAGAAGTTTTGAGAAACACCACCGGTTAATAAAATTTGTCTGTCTCAGGGTCACAATACGTGTTCTCTGTATGTTAATTCCGAGTACTATGGCCTTTTATTTTCCTTGTTCTCAACAAAAAGATAGTTAACAAATGTCAGGAGCTTACGGACAGAACTTTAATTCCTAAAACTGTAATTGCTTTCTGTCCAGATTTTTTGCCTCCTGTTCAAAGCCTGTACTTTGTGCCTATTGTTGGGATTTGCATATGACTCGGTCTCAATTCATAATCACCCTGAGCTCAGCCGCTGATGCTGATCCTCCGTTGACATATTATATATCATTATTACTTTTTAACGGGCCGGACTATTTTTCTTCTTTGCAGAGGTCAGTGATCAAAACTTCATCGATGAAGATATTGAAGGAGAGAAAGCAAGCCATTCATGCAATGTGAAGAGGATGAAGACTTCAGTTGCTGCCACGTCAAGCAACGATCAAGTAAGCGCTACATTTGTCTAATTATTGTGGTTCATTTTTTTGTTTTTTTGTTTTCACGGTTACGCAGCTTACGCTGTTATATGGTGTTTCATTTTCATTTATCTCCATCTCTCAAAAACTCTTTCAGGTTGTTCCTTTTGGCAAGTTTCCTGTAACCACACACGCCACCAAGAATTCTTTTCCCCCAGAAACAGAACCCTCGTCGCAGCAGTGATTCGAAGTTGGTTAACGAAGACGGCCTTTCATCATTGCATTCAACAGGTTTTATTCTAACCCAGGAAACAAAGTGTTACAAACCTTTGGATAAAACTCACCTTGAAAACCAACTTACAGAGGGTGACTTATATACACCTGAAAAGTTCTCTAGTTTAATTGACGTGGGGGCAGGATCCTAACACGAAGTGACGATACCCGATGCCTATTGACACAGCCGACTTGTAATGTTGATTTGGAAATGCTTAATTCGCACGAGAGTGATCCTGGCTTTGCAATCAGGGCGAGTGCTCATATGAAGGTTAGGGGTTCCCATGTTGTTTTGTATTGTAACATAATTGATAACTATGCTGCATTCTTTTGTCCATTTCATTTTAATTTTTTTTGTTTCGACAAAAAAGAAATCATTGCTTGTGAGATTTGCAGGAGTTGTACTAAGGGCCATTTGGCAACTCTTTAACTTTTTAGTTTTTTTTTGGCTAGAAATGCAAATAGGCTCACATGGTCAGTTTGGTAAAAAAGTTGAAGTGTCGAATAGTTAAATTAAAATACAAACTCTTAAAATATTTTATTTAAATTTTAATTATTTTTAAAATATAATAATATATTTATTCATAATTTATTTACTATTATTATTAATTACATATAATTATTAATATCAAATATATAAAAAAAATATATGAAAAGATAAAATTGTTCAATTTGAACAAAAAGTAAAAAAGTTAAAATTTTTATTCAGATCATCAAATTTAAAAAAGTTAATTTAAAAGATAAATCATCAAATAATTTATTTTAAATTAATTTTAATTTTTTAATTAAAAAAATAAAAAATTAATTTTTAAACTATTTGACAATCGGATCAAGGGATTTGTACAGTAGGCTCTTTAATCTTTTCATGGGAGTCTAGCAGTCATAAGTATTTTTTAAAAAACTATAATTTTATTACTATCGTAGTATTAGTTTTAATTTAGGTAAATTATATTGATATCTCTTGAGGTTCACGAAAATAATAATTATTTTTTATGTAGTTTTTAAAATGTTATTAATTTTTTATTTAATTTAATTTTTGTATTAAATTAGTTAAATTGTTAAATTTTTATTACTTATTTTTTAATGTATATTTTTTATTTAAAAAAAATATTAAAACTATTTTCATTAAAAATTATTTTTATTATTATATAAAAAAATAATATATTATTTTTAATAAAAAATATGCATTAAAAAATAATTTTTTCGTTAAGTAATAAAGAAAATTTAACTATTAGGATAATTTGATATAAAAATTAAATTAAAAAAAAAATAGTAATATTTTAAAAATTATAAAAAAAATAATTAATATTTTTATGAATTTCAGGAGACGTCAGTATAATTTACCTGTTTAATTTTTGTTAAAAATTAATATCCATCCTTAATTTATTTTAAACACTATTTGTCCCTTTTAGTAAAATGAAATAGAAAAAAAAAAATATATCCGTTCCTATGACGTGGCATTCGACCGAATAGAAATTGCGCAGAAGGAAATGGATGAGACTGACTTTGACTATAAAAAAAGGTTAATTTGGCGATGGTTTCTTGTAATAAGATTTTAATGTAATAAGGATAAGTTTAATATATTTTTTTTCAATAAGTTTGTGCCAGCTTTGGTAAACAACAGGTTGACCAAAATGTTTTTGTTATTTAATTTATAATTATGAATTTTAAAATATTATAATTTTTATTTACAAATTTATTTTCTATAAAATTTACTGTTTTATAATCTTATTGTTGGGATACCTATCAAAGAAAAGTTATGATGCTTATCAAAATTTTTAAAAAAATAGATAAATTTATTCTCAGCAAAAATTTAACTATCTGGGAATTTCTTTGTCAGATCTGTTTTTATGTCTTCATTGACACTTGACAAAAATTTTAGTCTTGGTGAGATTATAACTAACTTTTTAAAATTAATAACTAAAATAGTAATTATTTTTCATAATTAGCACAATCAATACATAAACTTTAAGAAATTGCATAAGATTTTTAAAAGATTATTACAAAATGAACAAGATTTCATTTCCGCAAATTTTTACTGTCAATTAATTCAAACATCTTAAATTTTAGAAATAAGTTAGATTTAATATAAAGATAAGATGGATTTTATAATTCCATTCAAGGACTTCTCACATTTTAAAATTGTTGTATAATAACTTTATTATCAATATTATTAAATATATTTTTTTAATATATGCAATTAAACAATCATTCATCTTTCATTTGGTTAAACAATTATTTATTTATAATTTAAAAAAAAAACTCTTTTTACAATGCCATTGATATAGCGCACATTAATGATGTAATTTTCAAGTTAATTATTAAGAGTCACATTAATGAGAAATTTTGACAGCTTAGCGATCCACAGCTTTTACATAAATTTTTTATCTAATAATCACGGTTCGAGTCTCTTTTATTTCATTTTTTATTTTTTATTTTTTTTTCTGTCTTGTACTTTCGATCAAAATTTAAATAAATAAATAAATAAAATGAATAAAATCCAACAAAAGGATGTGCTTATTAAAAGTAGAAAGTGAATCCCAATAAAGTAATCATCTTGCCAACTAATAAATCCAACGGTTTGAATGGGTTCAAAGGTATAATTAGCTCATGAGTGGGTTCCAAACATTTGGACCAAGTGTTCAAATACGTGATTGGCCGAGCGTACTATTTTATTAAGGTGTTTAAGTCTTTTGACAAGATATTAAATTATTTAAATTGTTAATACAAACACAAAATTAATATATATATATATATAAAATTTTAAAAAAATCAAAATATTTGAATTAAATATATCCTCACTTACTAATGAAGCTTCCCCTTATGAGGAGCACACCGATCCATTGGGATCAAATAGAGGGCTCTTTGATAATTAAGTTTGGCTGTTGTCAAATTCCTTTTAGTTAGAAATATTTTTTCTTTACATACTTCTATTCTTTAGTTTGATCCTTTATTTATAGTAGAATTCGACTATCCTACCAAGGCTGGCAATTTTACTTTGACGTGGTTAAGAGAAACAATCATAATTGTTTGTCCAATTGTCTTTTTGGCCAATCATAGATTAATTCTCTTTGTTGGGGGTGATTCAAATCATATTTAATACACATCCGTTGCTTTTTAATGGTCGGATGTCACATTATTTAATATTGGACACAACATCATGATGTGATGTCCCAATGACTGATGCATATATTTTGCCGACTATAATTGTTGGCGCCACCTAGGATATTTTTAGTAATCATCTTGTTTTAATGATAAAAATATAAGTATACTTGTCGCATGTAATTGTTGGGCCCGTATAAATAACCTGGTCTCTCACATCTTTAAGAGCATTTACACTAATAACTAGCCAAAATTAGCTAGCTAAATTCTTAAAATTTTATTTTAGTTAATCATTTTTTATTTAACATTTCAACCCAATCACTACTTCACTCTCCAAACCAAGAAATCAAAGTCTGGTGCCTATATGAACCATTACTGTGAAATCAAAGTTGGTGCCCCCATGATTGGATGGGGGTGATGATCTTATGAGAGTGCATTTTTGTTATTTTAGACATAGCTGACAGGTAGTTTAGTCCTTCTTATATTCTTATGATTTTTTGTCTCTTTAT
>JAOTRH010480418.1:0-25511 GCA_034768845.1 Heliamphora exappendiculata
TGAATGGCCAATTCAATTGCAATTGAATTCTGCTATTGAATTCTGAAATTCAATGGCCAATGAATTCACAGAAATTCTAACAGTTTGTGCACCTGGCATTTTTTTGGTAATAGTTAATGTTATAGGAGGTGATACTTGGGGGCCTTAGACGGGCTATCCCTTTATTGCCCTTGGCTATTAGGGGGTTTGTGTGGTGGTAACAAGAGAGTAAGTTTTGACTTGCAACGAAGACAAGGTTTTGGCACTGCTATGAATGGTACACTAACTATGGTAAGGTTAATTTGGTTTATTTAGGTTAAGCTTGTTGAGGCTTGTTGGAGAGGGCTAATTAGTTATAAAAGTGATAAATTGGATTTGGTAATTGGTTTTCGAAAGCTAATTTAGTGCTGTACATGAAGAGAAAAAAGGAAAAATAAAAAGAGAGAATAGCATAAGCCAGGTTTCGAGGCTACTTGAAGATCATAGCTAGATGCTCATAGCCACCACATCGATAAAGAAACATATCACATGAAAATACACTAAACAAGTTATCTTTTGGACATTATCAGTAAAAGAAAACTTATCATATAAACCTATTATATCTGAAGAAAACTTGAGCAAAGAACAAAAAAAAACAGATAGTTTTTTTTAGCCACAAATTGATTGGGACTGTTTGTGGATGCTAAAAGAATGATAACCGGATAAAAGAAAAAATTCCACAAAAAACATGAAAATTTCAACTACCCCTATTTTGACAGCCAAGCACTTGGAAAGTTAGAATAAAATTTTCTTAGCTAATGTATAGTCATATAATAATCTATAGATGTAGAAAGTTAGAATAGTCTATAGATATACAATAATCTATATATCAATATGGCTAATGAACACGATCCTATGTCTGGATCTCTTGATAACCAGATCACACCCTCTAATATAAAGAAACCAAATATGAGTCCAATTTTTCAAATATCATACTTCAACTAAAATTAACAACCTGCAGAAAATAATCTACAACTAGCTAATATCTACACAAATAGGGAACTTAGTTGGTAACGATAGAGCATCGATTCCTAACTTTTTCGAGGTGAACTTTCAAATTTATCTTACCTTTTTCTACCCCACTTTATTGGAACCCATCTCACATTGAACAGAGAAGGAAAAGCCAAATATCAAGAGATATAATGATGTATTAATTAATTCTAGACTGTTATTAATTCTAGATGTTATTAATCCTAAAAAACACCTTAGAATGCTGCAAATAATTGGTGCGTAATGCATAGAACACCCCTATATTTCTCCCAAGGACAGATAATACTCTCTAAAACCACCATTCCTTGACGAAGTGTGAAGGCCTCATTTCTTTTACTACATTACTTAGTAAACTATCAGTATTTATGCCACTGTTTTTATAGAACAAATATTCGAATAATCCTTTTGCCACAAACCCACTAAGACTGTTCGTGGATGTCAAAAAGACCATAACGGGATAAAAGAATTGAAACTAACACAAAAGAAGATACAAAAGCACAAACAAGAAAAACTAACACAAAAATTCATGGCGTATAATAGCACTTTCGATCGAGTTGAATACCTTTTAATCGTACCAATTGAGTTGAAATCACCTTTAAAATATAAAAAAAACCCTAGAAATTAACTAGGAAAAATTTAAAGAAATCTCCTTTGCCATCTTTATCGCACCGATCAAATTAAAATCACCTTTAGAATGAGAAGAAATCCTAGAAATCAACAGACTAAAAAATCAGATAAATCGTCTTACACTGTCTCTATCCTATGAATCCAGTTGCAATCGTATTCTGAACGAAAAAAAATCTTACAAATCAACAAGAAAAAAATCAGAGAAATCACCATGGATGGTCTCTATTTCTGCATATCTCTCTCTATGAATGACGAAGACGGGAAGGAGGTCTTGCATCTCTCTCTGTGTGTGAACGACGATGGCAGGAAGGAGGTCAGCTATGAGAATGACGAAAAGAAGGAAAGTATTTGGCTGAAGTTTTCCTAAATGCAATTTTCAAAATTAACTTACGTTTTGATTTTTGTAATCCAAATTTGGTTAAATGAGTAAAATATTTTACTTAAAAAAAATATTTTACATAGATATTATTAACCAAATAATGAAAAATAAGTAAAATATTTTACTCAAAAATATTTTATCCAAAAATATTTTACGTAAAAATATTTTACGTCAAAATAAACGGAACCTAAAAGATGAAAAATTAACTTACGTGTAAAAAAAAGTGTTTGGATCAGTAGCAATAAGGGTGGTGGTGATAGCAGTGGTGATAATGGTGGCAATAGATGCAACAACGATGGAGGTGATGGTAGCGACATTGGTGGTTGCAGCAATGGTGGTGGTGAAAGTGGTGATAATTGTGATAGTAGCAATGACGGGAGTAACATCAACTATTATGGTGACAACAACGTTGAAGGTGGTAAAGGTGAAAGTAGTGATGTGGGCGGTGGTTGCAGCAGTAGCGACAATGCCAACGGGAGACGGGACAACAGTAATTGTATATACTCCTATTTGGACTATCTAAAAAATTATATTTTTAAAAAAAATCAATTTTAAGCTATATTGTTTGTATTTTTATTAAGTCTACTATTTTTTACTTCTTTTTTAAGAAGAAAGCCTATAAATATTTTAAATATTATAATTATTTTGAATGAAATGATTATAAGATTTTTAATTAAAAAAGCAACTTTACTAAAAAAAATAATTTTATTATTCCAAATATTATAATTTAAAAATAAAAAATAATGACATATTAGATATTTTAATAAAAAG
Source organism: Heliamphora exappendiculata (assembly GCA_034768845.1). Lineage (NCBI taxonomy): Eukaryota > Viridiplantae > Streptophyta > Magnoliopsida > Ericales > Sarraceniaceae > Heliamphora > Heliamphora exappendiculata. Next base: position 2,786 of record JAOTRH010480418.1, read on the forward strand.
TAAAAACATTACCATAAATAAATTATTTTAAATCATTTATTATTTTATTTTTAAAAAATATTAAATTTATTTAAAGCTAAACTTTGTAGATATCGAAGCAATGTTATTTAGAGTTCGTTTGACAACCTGACTTTAAGTCGATTTTTTTATTTTATGTCAAAAAATTAGAAGCTCGTTTGGTTGAAAATTTTTTTTTTTTTAAACTACCAAAATAGTCAAATAAACTCAATATAAAATTTCATGGTTGTTCTCCTGTTTAAATGATATGAGATATGATTGTTTAGTTTGAATTTGTTTAGTTTTATATGTAGAAGAGTAAAATTAAAAATTATTATAAGAAAAATCAAAAAGCTTATAAGTAAATATGTTAAAAATTGAGGGATGTAAAAAGAAATTTTTTAACTTTTTAAGTTTTAAACTAAAAGTCAAAAGCCAAAAAATTGACTTTAAACTAGCTCTGGTAGCCAAATAAGGCCCCATTTGGATAAATTATTTATTTATTTATTTAGTTTATTCAGTATTTAATAAGTAAGCAAATCCATTTGGACAAACAAATAAGCCAAATTCCCGCTGGAAGCTTGCTTATTTACAGCTGAAGCCAAAAGGTTAAGCCATTTGTGAAAAAACGAAATTGCTACCAACGAATAAGCAAATAAACAAGTCGGTAATGTAGGTATTAATGTAATTTTACAAATATAAAAAACTAAATTAATAAACAAGTTTTTTCTCAAACGAATACATCTCACATTTAAACTATTTAAAAAGCAATAATCTCAAATGTACGTATTTATTTATATTTATGCTCATTTCACATTAAGCAAATAAACAATTTACACAAAATAGACCTAAAAGTAAAGCTTTCAAACTTGACTTTGGTTGCGCAGACATTCTGGAAGCCTTTTGTGACCACAAACAAAGATTGAGATTATCTCTCCATTATGAGAAATTGGAGAACTTTTCATTTTTCTTTAATAGTATTTAACTGAATCTATCTTAATAAATCGATCTATTTATAATTAAATTTATTAAATTTTAGTAGTTAGAAGATTGAATATTACATTAATTTTAAATAAATTATTTAGTTTATTTTCAAAATTTTACTTGTTCTTTACAATAAACATATTCTAATTATTATATAATTATCGATATTTTATTAACATAATTTTTAATTAATTTTATAATATAATATGAACAAATCAAATTACCAATATAAATTATTTAAAATATTACGTAACCTCGTGATTATTTACGTAACCTCATCCAAAATGGTCGTTTCCCGGAAGCCTCCCTCCTTCCATCGAGACTATAGTTGTGAGAAAAATTATATACCAAAAATGATTAATAAAAAGAAAATGAAAGGATAAAAAATATAGTGAAATGGAGAACTTGTTATCTGTTCACTTGGCAAAAAATTTAATAAAATTTTTATTTTTTTAACTTTTTCGTACTAAATAATTTTGTACTTTTTATTTGATTTATTTTATATAAAAAAACATTTTTAACAAAAAAAGTGTTATCACTAGACCTGACAACTGAACAAATATGTGGAAAATAAAATAGTTTTTTTTTAATTTTTTGTTAAATGAATAAAGCGAAAGGTTTCGCTTTTTTATAATTAAATTCAAATTCTTAATCTTTTTGCTAAAGTTACAAAAGTTAATTATCAAATCACAATATTTTTTTTGCGTAATAATTTAAAGACAATTTTTAATCAAGTGAACTTTTTATTTATTTTGCCTATAGTCAAAAAAATAAAAACAAGAAGTCAAAATTTTAACCCAAGTTACCAATTGAAAAGTTATCAAAAATATTATTTAAAAATTAAAATAAATTGTTCGAATTCATTTAAACACGTGTCATTATTTAACGCTCTAATAATACTTTGTGACAAGTTTACGTGATTTTTTCATTCAATATAGTTGTAATAAATTTTACGATAGAAATACAATAACGTAACTTTATTAAGTGATTAGGAAATAAAGTGTGATTCGTGTAGGTTGTAATTATTAATTTATCAAAAATATTACGTATTATCACCTACATTATACTTTAAAAGTTTTTAATAATTTTTCGTTAAACATAGACAACCATATATTTTGGGATTTTAATTAAATTTGTGGATACTTTTTATGGGATTATGACATTTCTTTGAATTCATGTACCTCTCTATAAATACTTCAACCACTGGCAACCAAGAAGATAGACCCCAAAACTCTCCTTTCTGTGCAAAATGGAAATGGAGAATCCCAAAAGTGGCCATTGTTATCACCAGCTCAAGATCAAAAAACCCGCGACAGGCAAGATGAAACCCATCAAGATTAAATATATTTCCAGTCCGGTGATGGTCCGGGCAAGCAATGCTTCTGAGTTCCGAGCGATCGTTCAAGAGCTGACCGGCCGGAACTCCGACGTCGGAAAGATCGGTCAAGACGGTGGTGTGGAGATCGGAGACGGAGCTGCGCCGGTGGTTGATCTTGGAACTCAAGAAAATGCAGGTTTTAGAGATGGAGAAAGTGAGTGCTCAAACATGGAGGCTCTGGAATTCGATGAACATTCTTTCTGGAGAGAAGTTTCCAAGAGTTTTGGGTTTGAATTCCCAGTTGTTCCTGGATAATGAAAGAGCTTCTTCCTAGGCTCCGTTAGATTTAATGTAAGATATTTTGTTATTTTACTTGTTTTTTTATTGTTTTGGTTAATAAAAATAATGTTACATTCAAAGAATAAAATTAATTTATATAAAAATTGTGTTCGCCATTTTGTGTGTCAACATCGGCAACAGTAGTAGTGATGGTGACGACGGTAATAATAATAACAACATTTGTAATATAGCAACGATACTGATAGTGGTAGTGACAGTAATGATGGTGGTAGAGGAGTGATAAAAATATTAAAAGTGGTAGTAGCAGCGATGATAGCAATAATGATGATGGTAATAACGATAATAACAACCGTGGTGGCAACTAGAGTGATAATGATGATATATTGCAGCGATAGCGCCAACAATATTAGTATCATTTTGATTAAAAAAAATTTGAACAAAAAATTTCAAATATTATCCAAATATTAAAAAACAAAACAAAAAATCATTTTTTGCAAAATAATTTTATATAAAAATATTTTTTAATATAAATATTTTATATCAAAACAAACATCATCTTAATTTTCATTAGCTAGTTAGTTAAATTATATACACATATTAAAGAAACAACTACTAATCACTTCATTTTATACTAACAAGAATATATTTTGTTCAGAAAAAAAAAACACACATTTTTAGTCAATGATTGGTTATGTGGTTTAATTACTTGTACTTAGATTTCTTCTTAGCTAATAGCTCTAGCATTTATGACTTCCCCTCCATTGCTTTCGAATTATTTTTATTCCCTAAATATTAACGATATTTATTGGAGCTTAATTTTTTAGTTTTTAACTTAGCAAAAATTTAACACTATAAATTCTCAATTTTAACAAATAATTATAACTTATATTTTAACTCATAATCATACTTTTTAGATTTAATTTGTAGTATTATAATTTTAGTTATACCAAACATCACAATTACAAGTTTCAAATCAGTTTATTGTTCATGATTAGGCTTAGTCCAATCTTTATTTCAATGAATAGACAAGCATAGTTGGCTCAAGACTCAAACTCGAACTCAGGTTCACGGCTCTAAACAGCTAGGTGCTTGTCTAGATCTCCCATAATAGTGGAGTTTTACTATTTTTAAATTATTATTTTAATTTAAATTTTTTTATTAAGAGATTATAATCACTTTTTCTATTTAATTCATATTTTTTTGTTATTTTTCAAAATTAAAATTCTTGAAAATATCCAGTTTGCTACTTACCAGTTGGGGAATATCGTATTATAAGTGTTAGTAATAAATTATTTTATTAATTTAAAATAACTTTGAATAATTTTATTTATACAAAAAAAGCAAAACAAATCAAATCATTAAATGATGATAGTTTGAAAAAATGACGTCATCTAAAATATGTTATTTTTACGATATAAATGGTTTAGAATTATATTTAGAATTATTATTTTTTTATTAAAAAATTAATTTTTAAACTATACTGTTTAATTTTAAAAAAAAGCCAACCACAGATTAAGAAGCTTCTTATCACAAGACCAATACTCTCAACCACCTACAGCAATTCCAAACCCTATCAAGAAGAGCATCAAGTCACATTTGATAATGATCATTGTCTCCCCATAATGCACACAGGGCAAGGCATCTTACCAACACCTTGAGGCTCAATCAAACTTAGCCCCAGTTTGGGCTATTTAAAAAGCTTGCTTTTTTACAATAATAATAATAATTATTATTAGTTGTTAAGCTATATTATTTGGTATCTCTTAAAAATCTATTAACTTTTTTTTTCACTTTTTTTTTTATTTATAAAAATGCCTATAAACATCCCAAATAACTAAACATTATTTTGAATGAAATAACTATAATACTTTTAATTAAAAAGTCAATTTTATTTTCAAAAACCAAAAAGAGTTGTGCTATTATTTTAAATACTATAATTTAAAAAAAAAATTAAAAAAAAAACCCTACCCTAAATAAGATATCCCAAACAATTTAACTTTTTGTTACTTTTTTTCTTTTTAAAAAGCTAAAACCTTTAAAAACTAACCATTTTAGATATCCCAAACAGGGCTTAATCATATCTTACATATACCTAACTTCTGCCCCAATTTAGTATCTCTCCAATAATTCACTTTTGATAACAAATGTTCTATACTATGAAGCACGGAAATGAATACGAGATACCGATACGATACGAATATGACAATACGGTAAAATTAAAAAAAATAAAATACAAATACGATTAGGATACGTTTATAAATTATATATATATTAATATATATTTATATTTAGTATTATATTATTCATAAAATCAAATTAAATGCAAGAATAAATTCATGGTAAATTGACAATAAAATTAAAAAATTAACTAAATTATTTCTTTCAGACATTCAACACATAACAAAAGAAAATTTAGTTTAAAACATAATAAAGCATTTATCTCAAGTAATATCAACTTCAGCTCGACCCTCTTCAATAATATAATTTTATTTATAAGAAGCATTCTTTGTACTTAAAAAAATTACTTACCAATTCGGGGTTAAATGCTAGTATTACTGTAGCGCAGTGCACTGCACAATGCACATGCACAAGTGGAAGTTTTTAACTTTTTATTTTAAACTAAAGTTTTTTAATTTTTTAAAAGAGATGAGAACGAGACAAAGAGAAAACTCAAAAAATCAAGAAGAACGACGGCAAGTCAGCAATGAAAAATAAGAAGTCGAGAAAAACACAAAAAGAGAAAAAATAAAGCAAGAATCAACTGTCGATTGACATGTAAAGCTTCAATCAACTTCTGGTTTTGGATCGTCGACATCTGGGGCTTGCTCGATCACGATCGACATTGAACTTCAATCCAATACAGCTTTAATGTCGACTGTTAGGATTCGATTGAACACCGCTAGGGTTGGATTGGACACCAAAAAGCCTTCTTGTGATATCTGCCTTTAAGAATTTAACTTTTATAGCTCGGTCTTTTGAAATTTCAAAATTTTTCTCATGCCGCCGTATATCAAACGTATCCATACGTATCCCAAACCCAAACGCATCCGAAAAATATCCAGAGTTTAAAAAAATAAAAAATAATTTTTAAATACTTTCCAGTAATATCCGATGCGTATCCTGACATATTGGGCGAATATTGATATCTGATACGTGTACGACACAATTTTTGAAGAACTCACTTTGTCATCAAGGACAAATTGACAAAGAAGCCCCTGCTTAGAGTCATTCATTCTCAAGGACACTTATCAACTGCCTAGAGCTCCAGAATCACCATAGCAAAGGTCGTTGGGACATCCTTCATCAAATAAACTTCATAATCTTGTAACAAAATCCATTTTTACCTTGTACTTACTTAAAAATCTCACTCTTTGCCCTGATGAGATTGTTCACGATGATTGGGGGCTACTTAACAGTTAAAAATCTCTTTGTACTTAAAAATCTCACCCTTTGTCCTGATGAGATTGTTCAAGATTATGTTACAAGATTGCTCACGATGTTTGGCGGCTACTCGTGAACAATCTCCTGTTAAGTATTATGTGCGCATGTGTTGTTTGCCGATGAGTTTAAGTAAACTTGTGTTTGGCTTAAGTTTTTTTTTTTTTTTTGTGTAAGTTTTTCACTTTTTGACCTTTTTGTAAAAAAAATAAACGTGAAAAGATATAAAAAAATCCAATTAATTAATTAGGCCAAATAAGTACGCTTTTTAAGAGATTTTTAAGTAAAAACTCTTCAAAAAAAATTAGGCCAAACAGAGACTAAATTCACTTGGGTTTTTCCTATGAATAACAAGAATGAAATGTGCAAACAAATGCAGATTTACTACCACATCCTCAGGTTATAAAAGAGAGAAATTGACAAGGTATGCTCATGCTCATGACTTGGCAACTGAGGCAAAATTTAGGCTTGACCCATTGGTACAAGCCAAGAAATAACCCAGGATAGGGTTTGGCTAACAGGGTATTATTGTTAAAACTAGTAGCAATGGAAACAGCATCACAGAGAGATACAAACCAATCAAATGTTTCATTTTCCAAAGGAAATTCAACCTTTGAATCAGAAATATGCAGTCAAATACTTGGGGCAAGTGCACATTGAAAAGAGCTATTTCAAGCATTTGTGTGCTTAAACAAAAGATGTACATGAAGTAGACATTAGTCCAATCCATATGGAAAATTTGATACAATCATACCGATCAACTCCAGGGTACAGCAACACCACCAATAAAATAGGACAAACAATTGATTCAAAGATTGCTGCAAGGGAAAATTAAAAGTTTGGGGGGAAGTGGGAGTGGGGAGGCCCAGGAAGGACAGAGTCTTTCCACACGCAAAAACAAAAAAGAAAAAGAACAAAAAAACAAAATTCAACCAACAGCTCCGGAGTATATTTTCTAAAGTCATAGGGTAATAACAAAATAAATATTAACTAGCTCTAACATCCTTATATTCTTAATAGGAAAACTGAATTCAACAAAATATTGGTAAAAAGAGAACTTGGGAAACTGAATTTGTAATATGCTCAACAAAACTAGACACGCATACACACAAATTGCAGAAAACTAGCCTTGGACCAAAAAAACAAACATAAACAATAGATGAAGTCGAATTGAGGCATTCAAGTACAACAATAAGACACTCATTTAGAAAGAGAGCAAATTTAAAAAACACGAAAAAAAAAACTATTGGGTACTACAGCCAAAAGGTATTAAAGTAATAAAGAAGACAATTCAAAAATAACAGGAAAGAAGAAAGCAAACGCAGCACAGAAAGATGAAACCACATCATCATTTAACCTACAGATTTACAAAATCCACTACGATTAAGATGCATTGTCTTAAACTTCAGGACCCAACCCGAGGTTGGGAAGTCAATCCTCACAGTTTCCATAAGATAACAAGACTCGAAGCGGCTAGTCTTTCCACCGTTCTTACGTCATGTAAATACTTATCCCTACCTAAACTTTCCTAGAAGTTCAGATGTTAAACAGACAACTAAGCCAGCATCATTTTACCTCTCAATTACCGTCATCACCGGCCTTCAGGTAAAGGGACTCACTCCCCTCACCACCGTGGCCTCCTGAGTTCCCTCCTCGCCCTTCAGAAGATCCTATCTCTTGCTTTGACCCACCTGTCATTCCCCTTCCAGCAGCCTCACGGCCAAAATCAGGAAACCCTCCAGCTCCAAGTGCTCCACCACTTCCGGCACTATTAGCCTCACTTTGGAGCATGTGAAGTCCACTGCTTCCACCGGAACTCATGCCTAGCTGGCTCTGCAATGCTTGTTGTTGAAGGGCCAAAAACTGCTGTTGGCTGTACAGTGCAGATGAACGTGCAGCCATGAGTGATTGTGGAGTCATCTGTTGGGCTTGTTGGTGCTGCAAGTAGTGAGCCCCGGGTTGCATAATGCCACTGGGAGGGAACTGTCAAACATTCAAAACACATTGATCAAAAGACTTCAAAACTAGGCCAGCTAGTTAAAAACATAGCGACATTCGAAATTGCCGTAACTAGCTTGCTTTGGAAACTTTTAGATATAGGATACAGTCTAAGGAGCATGGATAAGTACACGCAACACGACACGAACACGCCGACACGTCAATTTTCAAAAAAATGTAAGACAAGACACGTTTAGGACATGCTAAAAATATATTTTTTATAGTGATTTATATATCAAATATATTAAATAATTTATTCAATAGTAATAAAAAAATATGCAACATATCATTGAAGCCCAATATTTCATCTTATAAATACTTCAAAACATATTCAGTGTGCATAATTTTGCCTTTTGAAAAGTACAACACGTTACTATGAGAAAATTCATCACATATAATGTGATAAAGGGGTTCAAGTGCAGTTAAAGTGTCAAAAAAATGCTTGATATTTCAATTAAAACACGTTTAAGACGTATTGGACACACATATAGGAGTGTCTGCTGCTCATTAGGATATCGTAAATCAATAGTAACAAAAGGTTATGAGAGTTAAATTTGGGGGGAAATCCAAGAATGTAATAGAAGCAGTAGAAAGGGAATGCACGTAAGACATCAATGTGCACCACATGGTCTGCAATAAATATCTAAGTTTATGATCCTATGCAAGTTCTTACCTGCATGGCTGGCGGTTGAGGCTGAGAATCTGCAATGGCAGCTAGGTACATAAGGTTTCGCTGGAGCCTTGCTTGGTTCCTGCCATAACAAAGAAGAGTACTTGTGAATAAAAAATTGCCACAGTGCAAATTTCAAACCATGGATGGGCCACTTCAGCCTAAAATAGTGCTGTTTGACCAAGATAAACAAATTTCCTTACAGAGAAAAGGGGTCGTGTATTTAATACCCCTTGCTCATTTTTTGTAGGTGAGTATGTTCTATAGTTGAAGACTGAAGATGAAGATTCAATCTGAAAATTGATCAGACGGGCAGACTTCCCAAAAAAAGAGGTAAATAATCATGCATTGCATTAGCATATCATGTAGATTAATTTTATGGAGGTTAATCTTGTTGGGTTTGATTTTCAGTGAGATCTAGATCATAGATACTTATTGATCTTGACCTTTAGTACCATTTGATAGCTACTAGACCTCTTCATATTGGTTTGTCTTATGCTTTGATTTTTATTTTTTTATTTTTTTTCAAAAAAATCAGTCTCTTGCCCGTTTGAATGCAAGATAAAATCGTGTGGTTTGTTTGTCATATAGCTTTTCAAAACTTTAAACAGGTGAATTGACCATTTGATCACAAAGTCTTTCCGTTAGAACATACATGCCCAAACACTGTTATAACCTACTCCAGTGTGTTCACAGTTTGAACCCACTGGTTAACCCTCCAGAATCCCAGATGCATGATATTGGTATAGATGAACCTTGTTGCGTGTCTAAACTAGAATTTCTATAATTTAATTTCCTTGTTTACTTAAGTTTTCCATTATCCATATAGGTCCCTTGATTAACCTAACGAGTTCATATATTATTGGTGTAGAGTTCGTGAGCATCATATAATCCATAACTATTCTCTTCATTCTCGAGAGATTGGCAGAGTTCTTCATGATCTCTGCGGCTTGCTATAGCAAGTATGAGCATGCTCATAGTTGCATTCATATATTTGTGAGCAAATGCATTAATTGCGGGTCATGTTTGCGTGGATCTGACCTGTCCAGTGAAGATCAACAAGGTGTTGGGAGATTGGAACAAGCGTGACTTAAAGATTGGGACTACGATAATTGCTCTAGGATTGAGTTGGGTAGGACCTTTATTATGTTGGGGATTAGAACGCGATTACTAATCCCGCCCAAGATCACCCACAAACACACAAACACGGAATAAACGCAAAGAAGAGAGAAAGAGAGACAATCACAGCACAAAACACAAGTTTTACGTGGTTCGACAAGTTGTGCTTACGTCGACGAGATTACACTTTCTTATTGATAGGAGGTTACAAGAGGGAAGAGAGTTATGGAAGAGAATTACAAAAGAACAAGCTAAAACATAAACACAACACACTGCGGCTGTTGCACAACCCTAGTAGCATATAAATACTTTCCCGCACAAACTGATCGATCGGTCTCATAGACGGATCAATCGGTCTAAAGACGGATCGATCGATTTATTAAGCGGTCTTTCACTGCTTTCGGTTTCTCACCTGCAGACACCATCGATCGATCGGTCAATTATTAAAAATTGGTTTTTCTTCACATATTCAACAATTCTCCCACTTGAAGTAAAACCACTCCAAGCCTTGAGAAATCCAATTAACCTCACCAATACCTTGAAACCACCAACATAACCAATAAACCTTGTGTGACCTAACCTCTCGTCTTCTATCCCTAAAGACCAACTGAAGCCGAACACAGCTTCATTTTTTCAATATTGACGCCTTTTGTCAACATATCAACTGAATTCTTCGCCCTGCTAATCTTCTCAAGATTCAGCTGACTGCTGTCCAGCAACGAACGAATGAAATGATACCGCAGCTGTATGTGCTTCGTCCTGGAGTGGAATGCTGAGTTTTTGGCAAGAAAGATAGCACTCTGACTATCACTGTAGAGCGTCCATTTGTCAACCTTCTTACCTAACTCAACCAAGAAACCCTGCAACCAAACCATCTCCTTTCCAGTCTCTGTCACCGCAACATACTCTGCCTCTGTAGTAGAGAGTGCCACAATCTTCTGCAGCTTTGTAGCCCAGCTCACTGCTGTGCCCCCCAAAGTGCAGACAAACCCAGTGGTGCTCTTTCTACTGTCAATGCCACCAGCTAAGTCGGCATCCACATAGCCTTACAGTTTCAGTCCTGTCCTCGTGAAACACAAAGACGTCTCTGTAGTCCCCTTCAAATATCTTAGAATCCATTTGATAGCATCCCAATGCTGCTTTCCTGGATTACTCATGTATCTGCTGACTACTCCCACTACATGTGCGATATCTGGTCTGATACAGATCATAGCATACATCAGGTTACCAATAGCCGATGCATAAGGAACCTTGCTCATGTGCTCCTGGTCATGCTCTGTCTTTGGAGACTGATCCTTAGTTAGCTTAAAATGGCTGGCTAAGGGTATACTGACCAGTTTAGCACCATCCATGTTGAACCTGCTCAGTATCTTCTTCACATATTCTGCCTGAGATAGTCTCACGGTTCCTGCGGCTTTGTCTCTGAATATCCTTATCCCAAGGATTTGCTTGGCAGCTCCCAAATCCATCATGGCAAATTGTTTTGACAGCTGCTTCTTTAGCTTGTTGATTTGCTCGATGCACGGTCCAGCAACGAGCATATCATCTACGTACAACAGTAGAATGATATATGAGCTATCAAAACCCTTGACATAGCAGCAATGATCTGCCTCCAGCCTAGTAAACCCAGTACTCTGCATAAAGCTATCGAACTTCTTGTACCACTGCCTTGGAGCTTGTTTAAGACCATACAAGCTTTTCTTCAATTTGCAGACCAAGTCTTCCTTACCTTTTACTGCAAATCCCTCAGGCTGGCGCATGTATGTCTTCTTCCAACTCACCGTGAAGAAACACAGTCTTGACATCCAACTGCTCCAAAAACAGATCCTCTGCAGCTACAATTCCAAGCACTGTTCTGATCGTTGTCAACTTCACAGTCGGGGAGAAGATTTCAGTGAAGTCAACTCCTTCCTTCTGCTGAAATCCCTTGACAACTAGTCTTGCCTTGTAGCGCCTGCTGCCGTCATGTTATTCCTTCACTCTGTATACCCACTTGTTGTGCAGAGCCTACTTTCCAGCTAGCAATCTAGTCAGCTCATATGTCTAGTTTGTCAGCAAAGAATCCATCTCATCTTTCATTGCTGACTCCCACTTCATCGAACTCTCGGTTTGTACGGCTTCTGCATAACTTTCTGGCTCACCACTGTCAGTGAGCAGAATGTAAAACAGGGATGGTGAAAACCGTTGTGGCGGTCTGATGCTCCTGGCAAACCTCCTGACTACTGTCACTGGTGTACTGTGTTCCACCTGTGGGTTCACGTTCTCCTTGTCTTCCTCATCCCCATTCTGTTTGGCTCCCTCAGAAATGTCATCCAAGTTAATGAACTCGGATTTCTTCGTCTCTGGCACCATGCTGTCTGTCTCAGCCTTTGACTTATTCTTGTACAGCACTTGTTCATTGAACACTATGTTTCGGCTTCTGATGATCTTCCGATTCTTGTCATTCCAAAATCGGTAGCCAAACTTGTCATCACCATATCCAATAAAATAACAGATTTTAGATTTTGGTTGCAATTTACTTCTAGCATTAGTGTCAACATGAACATAGGACGTGCAACCAAAGACTTTCAGAAATAACAAGTTTACCTCCTTTCTGCTCCAAACCTCATCTAGAATTCTAAATCCCAACGGTACTGATGGTCCCCGATTCAGAAGGTAGGCTGCTGTGTTCACTGCATCAGTTCAAAAGAAATCGGGTAGCCCAGAATGCAGTCTCATGCTTCTGGCTCTCTCATTCAGTGTCCAGTTCATCCGCTCAGCCACGCCATTTTGCTGTGGCGTTCATGGAATGGTTTTCTCCCACCTGATTCCACTAGCTGCATAGAAATCCCTGAATCTCCCGTCTGTGTATTCACCTCTATTGTCTGACCTCAGATACTACAGCTTCAATCCGATCTCAGTCTCAACTAGAGCCTTCCACTTCTTAAAGGTATCAAACACATCAAACTTGTGTTTCAAAAAATAGACTCATACCTTCCAACTGGAGTCGTCGATGAATGTCACGTAATACCGTAAGCCTTCAAGAGATGCAACTGGGGAAGGACCCCACAAATCTTTGTACACCAACTCTAGCCTGTCTGGCTTTTGTGTCCTGCCGCCTTTCAAAAAACTGACCTTCATCTGCTTCCCGAAGATGCAACCCTCACACAAATCAAATTCTACAGACTTCAAACCCAGCAACTTGTCCTTTGACTGCAGAATTTTCATCCCTTCCTCGCTCATGTGCCCTAGCCCTTGATGCCATAAACTCGTGTCTGAACGGCTATCTTCCAGTGCCACTGTATCCCTTGTACTAGTAGTCATGTACAAGGTACTTGTCTTCGTTCCTCGAGCCACTACCATAGCTCATTTGGTGACTTTCCACGTGCCACCAACAAAGGTCACTGAATGACCTTCAGCATCCAACCGTCCAACTGAAATTAAATTTCTCATCAGGTTAGATACGTGCCATACCTTCTGTATATTCCACACTGACCCGGTAAATGATGACATCGGTAAATGACATGCATAATGTATTTCAACCATTCTGCAAAATGAAAAGGCTGTTGGTTTCCAACACAAAAGGAAGACAATGTTTTATTTTGTGTACCCCCTCCTGGCCTCCCTCAACCCTTTCCCATGAAAGATCAATGCCTGGGAAGTTGGAGGTGAATTACATGATGTTAGCGAGCATCATTTGAAAAAGCAGCAGTTAACTGCAATTTCCTAATTCCACAAGGTATGTCTACAGAGTTCAAAGCAATAAAGCAACAATGTGATTCTGCTGTGGATCACAAAATGGATGATGCATTTACTCCAAAAACTATTTTATTCATGTCCATGCACACACATGAGGTTGGCATGAACCAAAATCACCGCTTTTGTTAAAGCCCTACAAAGTAAGCCATATAACATGATTAGGGCTTCAAGATTATTGATAATCTTTCAACCCAGCCAATAAACTATTGAGAGCGCCTTAGGCATCTCATGGAGAAATAGAAATTATTATACACTATTCAATCCTTCTCACCATTATTTTACTAGAATTACCAAGAAAATGAGTTCCATGTGTTAGATCCAATTCTAAGTATTCAGTTTCATTTAGAAATAAACAAACCAAAGACTATCAACTTTTAGTCTTTTACCCTTGACCTTAAACTTTTCCATAGCCACAACAAACTTACTCACATCCTCGAGTCACAGCTGTTAGTGTTTGGAGTCCTAAATTAGGTTTGCCAATTCCTTTGACAAAACCTACTCAAACTGCAATTGCTTATTTGATTTATATTTATTTTACAGGTCCAATAACCAATAAGAATTTTGTTAGGGGAGATTCTGTTGACATCTCAAAAATTCTTTTCTACACTTGCAAAAAATTATTTTCTCCTAAAATATCCCTTTCTTAATCTTAACCGCACACCAGCCGCGGCCCCTCGCCACTAACCGTTGCCAGCACCCCAACCCCTCTCCCGCCACCGCCACACCTACTTGAACACCCCCACCCCTTGTCTCCCTCCTTGCCTGCTACTTCCTCCTCCCTCAACCGCTGGCCCCAACCACCCCGTCCTCCTCTCTCGTGCGCGCAACCGCTCTCTGTCATCGTTGTCACCCTTCTTCTTCCTCTCCCTCTTGTGGCGCGATCTCTCTCCATTCTCCCTCTCCCTATCACGCGCTCTCTCTTCCTCCACCATCGGCCCCCTCTCCACCCCTCCTCACCATCTCCCTTTATATCTGAAACTGAAAACCCTAGTTCCAGATATGGAGAGAGAGGAAGTGGGAGAAGGCAAGGAGGGGAGAGAGCGGCAGTGGAGGAGAAAGAGGCAGACAATGCGTGTGTAACAGAGATGGAGAAGAGGGAGAGATCATGCGACTGTAGAGAGGGAGAAAGGGGTGGCGGCAATGGCAGGGCAGCAATTGAGGTAGGAGGTGGTGGCAGGGAGGGAGGCATAGCGGAGTTCGGGGAGGTGTGGAAGTGGCAGGAGAGGGGGTGGGGTGCTGCAGTGGCGGTGGGTGGCAACAGGCGGCGACTAATTAGGGCTAGGGTTAAGGTTGAAAAAAGGGTATTTTGGGAAACAAACACATTTTGTAGGAGTAAAGAGAATTTTTTTAGGTATCAATAGATTACCCTTATATTAGGACACTTGCAATAGTTAAGGTCAATTGGAATCTCCTAATAGAAACTTAGTGATTCGAATCTTGAGTTGTGTACAATAATGTAAGGACATATTGAAATCTTATTACAAATTAAGATCTTGTCCTGGTGTTGGCGCAAAAATTTAAATTCAACTAAAAGCGTCATGTTTGTTAGCAGCCACTAGAATATTTGTGTTGAGTGCGAATTGCATTGGAAGATGTGTGTTGATTGAAGACAAATATGTTTAATCTGTATTTTGGCAAACCGCTCGAGCGATAAATATTGTGCTTGAGCAAATGATTAGTTGGCTCGGTAAGTGGGCTTCAAAAATCCACTAAAGGTAACCTTCAGAATCCACCAAAGCTATTCACTAATATACTTGCCAGCTATGAGGTCTTGATATAATGAATCTTCAAACGTTGTATGCTCTCTTACAATTTCTAAACTCTTGTATAACCTCCTATTTATAATATAAGAGACCTAAGAGACCTTCCTACCATGTTAGAACCTTTCGAAGTCTATTTAAGTCACAATTGCTGATTTCCAAAATCCACTGCCAAGCCAACTAACAAATGCTCAAGTTGTATTCAATCAGATAAAAATATCAACTCTCAAATATTTTACTACTCAAGCACGCTATTTACAACTTGAGTGATTTGCCAAGCTACAGATTCAATGCATTTGTCTTCAATCAGCACACATCTTCCAATGCAACTTAAGCACTCAACACACGTGGTTCCAATGGCGACTACCAAATTCCATGTTTTCAGTTGAATTTCAATCTTCAAACAAATTCCGAGACAATACTTCAATTTGTGACCACTTTAATTTGTCCTTGTATACTTTAATTTGAGATTCTACTCTTGCCCGTGTCATCTCAAGCTTACATAGCTTGTACCTACTTGTTATACTACTTGTAACTTGGGATATTGGAACCAAATAAAATTCTTATTACTAATTGAACTCAACCTTAAACTTCTAAAACTAAATACAACTCTAGTAAGGAATTACCATTTTGAATAGGTTTTGCATAACATATTGCTAAACATATTTTAGGACTCTAAACTCTAATAATCTCCACCTTTAGCAATTCCGTGATAAAACATTTATACAATATATGATATGATACAGCCATAGAGGCTTATTCCAATCGCCCAAAATGACAATGAACATAATAACTCCTGGGCAATGGAGTTATAATTCTACAGGGTGTAAAACAATCACAAAACAAATATCAAGTGAATAGCGTGTGCAACAACAAAACAACCAAATAATAACAATAAAAAAACAAATAATAAAACACCCAAATGAATTTCTTTCCTTTTTTCTTAACTTCCCTCCTAATTTGTCTCCCCATAACAACATATCTATCTATCAACACTAGCGATCTCCCCTAACAATTTCTCACTCCTAAAGTTTTTAAAGAAAAAAATGAGTTAGTCTGCTTTGGTACCAATTGAAAATTTTAGCGTAGTAGTGTAGGGTAACGTTAGTTGTCAATGTGCTAAATCCATATAATTGCCAGTCAAAATAAGGCAACTACATAGAAAACTCATGATTTTTTGTTTGAAAAATCCCAACTTGAGTAAAAATTACGAAATTAATCCAAGTTCATGAAAAGTCAAGCACTATAACTATAAACATTTACAAAAACTAATTTACAGGCTCGTGTTGAATTCATAATCTAGATTACTTAAGTTGAATTTGTCAAATCCATGTGCACCATTTCTCACAATCAATCAATAAAACATTAAATCAACAACGCTACGTACCTTCAAAAACCACTAAAGGTAGCTTTTAGAATCCACCAACAGTATTCTCAGAAGATCTTCGTTGTTAAGCTATGAGGTTTTCAGAGAATGAATCGTTAACGTTGCAAACTTTTGTGATGTATATCTCTCATTTGTTTCCATCGAAATGGCCTAAATGTTTCTGTTTCTTAAGTGATTGAAACGAAACACTAATGGAATAACAAAATTCTAGTAATTCTTTTGAAACACACGAAAATATCATACAATATACCCAAAATGTTTTATTGAAAGAGTTGAATCGTAAAGTAACAATTTACGGTTAAAGGAGAAGAAGAAGAAGAAGAGAGAAAGAGAAAGAAAAAGAATTATTAAGAGAAAAATAATGAGGTTTAAACCGCCTATACACCTCACCAACATTTATATTATAATCATCAAGACAATTGCAAAACTACACTAACAAATATAAAGTAAGTATCTAGCACTCCCCCTTAAGCTGGAGCATAGAGATCGAGCATGCCCAACTTGGAGAGGAGTCGTTGAAAACTAGAACAAGATAATGGTTTGGTGAGGATATTACTCAATTGATTCTCAGATCGGACATAAGACGTGACAATTTGCTTGGTCAGCAATAAATCCCAAATAAAGTAATAGTCAAACTCAATATGTTTAGTGCGCTCATTGAAAATTGAATTATTAGCAATAAAGATGATTGCTTCATTGACACAAAATATCACCACAGGTGTAGAGGTCGGGATGCCAAATCCTGAAATCGAAACCACTACATTTCAAAGGCAGTATGAACCATAACACGAAACTCTGCTTTGGTGTTGAAACGAGCAACAACATTTTGTTTCGTACTAGCTACTACGCCAAGTGACAAGATTACCACCAACAAATGTATAATAACCAGAGGTACACTACCGGATCAAGACGACTACCTGCCCAATTAGCATTATTGAAGCCAATTAAAGACAAGTGATCAGATGGACGATATAACAAGTCACGACCTGGGGAACTTTTCAAGTAACATAGTATACGACAAACAGTATCGAAACGGGGTTGGCGTGGAGTATTCATAAACTCACTGACAACCCTGACGACATAGGTGATATCAAGATGAGTAACGGTAAAAAAAACCAACTTCCCAGCAAGCCGTCGATAATGACCTAACATCCAGAAAGGGCTTGCCCTATTAAGCACCAAGCTTAACAATAACCTTCATTGGAGTATCAAGAGGTTGAGTCCCTAGAAGACCGATCTCAGAAACAAGATCAAGTACATATTTTCATTGAGAGGGAGATATACCCTAAGAGGAGCGAACAACTTCAGTACCAAGAAAATAACGAAAAGTACCCAAATTCTTAGTAGGAAAATGTTGCATTAAATGCCCTTTCAAATCAACAATACTAATGGAGTCATCCCCAAAATAATGATATTATCAATATACACAATCAATATAATAGTGCCCATAGATAAGTGATGAACAAATTTTAAGCGAGCATAACAAAACTAAATCTATCAAAATATGCACAGGGAGACTGCTTTAAGCCATATAAAGCCTTAGGCAAGCAACACATAAGATGCCCACTACCAGGAGTGGCATAATCAGGTGGTTGCTCCATTTACACCTCCCGAAGATCACCATGAAGAAAAGTATTCTTAATATCGAGCTAATACAAGGGCCAAGAATAATTAACAGCAACAGAATGGTTTGGCTGAAAGAAAAAACAAACACTTATTAGAAGTAGCTCGGGCGTTACATTTTACTAATCAGGTACCTAAATACCATTGGGGGAAGCCGTTCTTACGGCTACATATCTCATAAATGGAAATGAGATTTTAAGCTTTGAAATAATTTTTGATGTTTTTCATAAGTTTTATTCAACAAATCGGCTTTCTTCTTCTTTACCACTAAAGATATTTGGATGTACCACTTTTTGTTCATATTCATAGTCATAATCGAGGAAAACTTGAACCCTGAGCCACAAAATGTGTTGTTGGTTATGCTCCCACTCAAAAGGGGTATAAATGTTTTGAACCCATTTTCAAAAAATATTTATTATCATGGATGTTAATTTTTTTGAATTGCATCCCTATTTCACGCCCCATCTTCAAGAGGGGAACCAAAACAAAGATTCGACTGTGTTTTATGATTTTTTCCAAACTGAAGACTCGCAAAATGATCCTTCTCCAACTTTGATTATTCAACTTGAAAACCCAAGCTTTATTATACCAGGAGAAAGTGAGTCGAGATTTTTAGATAATGAAAAAGCAGGTCTTCCTACATAGCCATCTCATGATGTTCATGATCTTATAATGACTAACAAAGGAGAAAGCACAGTGTTGGTACTATTTGACATTGACTACTCGCGACAGAGGACAACTTGAAAGAAATGGTCTTCTAATTCTTTGCACTGCGCAGAATCCGTAAACCCTCGAGGTAATGTCCTCATTCAGTCTTTACCTCAAGTTCAGTCCAGTTCATCTTCGAGTTCTGAGTCCTCTAGTTCTGAACCCGAGTCTGGTTCCAATCCTGAGTTTGATGATTCTAATCTTCCCATTGCTGTCTGGAAAGGTGTGAGGTCTTGCACCCAGCATCCATTGTCCAATTATGTGTCATGAAAATCTCTAACCTGTTTTTCGTGCTTTTACCTAACAATTGTCTTGTATAGATATTGCTAATACTGTGCAGGATGCTATGAAAGTTCCCGAGTGGAAGGAGGTGGTCTTCGAGGAGATGAAAGCTCTTGAAAAAAATGGCACGTGGGAGTTAGTTGATCTACTAAGAGAAAAGACAACTATAGGGTGCAAATGGGTGTTTACAGTCAAGTATAAATCTAATGGCTCTCTAGAACGGTATATAGCTTGATTAGTTGCCAAGGGATTCACTCAGACCTATAGCATTAATTACTTGGAGACATTCGCCCCAGTCGCAAAGCTAAACTCTGTAAGAGTTCTTTTGTCACTTGCAGCTAATCGTGACTGGCCTCTGCAACAGTTGGACGTAAAAATTCATTTATCAATGGAGACCTAAAGGAAGAAGTGTACATGGATGCACCTCTAAGATTTGATGAAAATTTTGGCACAAAGGTGCGTAAACTGTAGAAGTTCTTATATGGGTTTAAACAGTCACCAAGAGTCTGGTTTGAAAAATTCACTCAGTTTGTTAAAAGTTAGGGGTATACTCAAGGCGATCATACGATGTTTATAAGACATTCACAGGATGAGAAGATAGCGATTCTAATTGTGTATGTAGACGATATAATTCTCACTGGGGATGACGCACTTGATATGAACCGATTGAAGACTTCTTTCTCATCAACATTTGAGATCAAGGACTTAGAATCTCTTAGGTATTTCCTTGAAATGCAAGTTGCTCGGTCGAATAAAGGGATTGTTGTCAACCAACGGAAGTCTGTCCTTGAAGAGCTGCGGATGCCAATAAAGTTGTATTGTGACAACAAAGTTGCCATAAGTATTGCTTAAAATCCAGTACAACATGATCGCACGAATCATGTAGAGATTGACAGACACTTCATAAAGGAGAAGATTGATAGTGGAACTATTTGCATGAATTTTGTTCCTACTACTCAACAAATAGCCGATATCTTCACCAAAGGACTGATATTTGTCGACAAGTCAAGATTGATAGAGGTAACGCATCTCAGCAAGTCATCATCCTTAATATTTGTCGAATTTCAAGAGAATAAATCTGATTTAATTTCTAGGGAATACATTTGATTTGATTTCTAGGAAATAAATCTAAAAAAAAATATTTTATATAATTTTTTAATCAAACCAATTAAAAAATTATTCTTTTTATATTTTTAATCAATCTATGTCGTAGAATGCAAGAAGTAAAGAATTAAATATCCAAACTCAACACACAAGATTTTTTCCGTGGAAAACCCAACTTGGGTAAAAAACCACGGGACTACCAAGTCCAGGTAAATCAAGCACTAACCAATTAAACAGTTACAAGATACCCATCTACAGACTTTGATCGAATTCTCAATCCAAACTCCTTAAACTTATCTTGCCGAATCCACGTGCACCGTTCCCCACTTGATCACCGCAACAATGAATTCTCGAAACTTCACGCATATTGAATCCTCAATACTTTCACAATGGCAGAATCCTCCGTCGGTAAACTTAGAACGCCTTCTAAGTTGAAGAGGAACAATCTCGGATTTTTTGGAACTCGAAAGAACTTCTGATCTGCTTTAGAATATTTGATTATTGAATTGCAAAAGTTGAATTTCGTGGCTGACCTATGGTCCTATTTATAGGTTTGAAAACCAGGCAATTAGAGTTTCAATCCATTTAAAACTGCTTGGGGTCCGCTCGAGCGCACTTGCGACCGCTCGAGCGGTCATGTGCCAGATTGTATTTTTGTTGTGGTGAATCCTGCATTGGCTGCTTGTACTCTTAGCTTGTGCAGTTGTACTTCAGTCTCCCAGCTTGAACAATATTCTGATTAAAGTCTTCTAATATAATACAAACTCATGATTCTAAATCAAAATAAGATAATCAATAAGAGACCTAAACAAATCAAAACTCCTAAACATATCCAACCACAAGACTTCTAAACACATTAGAAGTTTAATCATATTAGGAGTTTTACACGAATAATATAACCTGAATTGCCATAATAAATATGAAAATTAAAATAATAATTAATTTCCTAGCAATCTCTCACTTGGCAATTCCAGGTAAACACAAAACTCCTAATAACACAAAACACATTTTCAATCTGTAATCTCCCAAGAAAACTCTTCAAGCATATCCTGATTCAAGTAAACTTATTTTTATTTATTCTTCATCTCCTGAATAAACAAAAATAAGACCATATCTTTAAACAAGATCAAGTAAATAGAAATCATTAGAAAATTAGTCCAAAATCAATTCCAAAAACAGAGTTTCATCCCAAACCAAACATATCTCCTCTTTTTTGTGTAAAGCCTGGAAGTGCCGCTTAGAATCCACATAAAAAATCTAAAGAAGCAATCACATAAACCTATTTTTCTTGAAACACAATGTTTATAAACTCTCCCTTTTTATTTTAAGAATAAAATAAATTAAATCCTTTTGACATTCAAATAAAAAAAACATAGATCATTCAATGAAAATCAAAATTTATTGAATTTTCAAAACAAAAAACAAACTTAAATTTTAAAGTCATGAGGAAATAAAAAAAACTTAGGCAAGAGTTTACTCGATTTTTTATTTTATTTTATTTAAAAATTCCAGATTCAATCCTTAAGAGTAATCGATATTTCATGAAACCTATTTGAATATTTTAAAGAATTTTCACACTTTTGAAGTCAAACCAGATAAATTCCCAATGTATATCTGTTGAAGAAAGACGAAAGCTCCCCCTAAAAAAGAACTGTATATATAAAAAAAATATTTATGCTTTTATTTGGCGGCTGTCACACTAATACGAATGAAAAGACACGGTTCGCATAGGTAGCCATTTCCTTAAGTATATTCATACATCAGCATAAGTGGCGGTTTTCACACTAAAATAAATTAGAAAGCAAGGTTCATATAGGTAGCTATTTCCACGTGCATGTCAAAAAATAACATAAACAGCGACTTTCACACTATAACAAACGAAAATGCAAGGTTCGTATAGCTAGCCATTTCTATAAGCATTTTATAGTACAAACAGTTCTTAATAAGAAATGACCAATTGATAGATAAACAGATGGATGAAATGACAATCGATCTCGATGTGCTTAGTTTGCTCATAAAACACTGCATTAGTAGCGATGTAGACAGCAGACTTATTTCACACTACAACTTGGTAGGACCCATAGGCAATTCATCTAATTCAGTGAGAAGCTGTCGAACCCACTTGATTTCAGATGTTGCCAATGCCATAGACCTGTATTCTACCTCAGCACTGGATCTCGACACCACATCTTGCTTCTTGCTCTTCCACGATACTAGGTTTTTACCAACAAAAACAGAGAACCCTGATGTGGATCTTCTATCAATTGGACATCCTGCCCAGTCTGCATCAGAATAGCCCT